>PVLD010016508.1:0-44794 GCA_004027595.1 Dinomys branickii | reverse complement strand
ATACCGGTTATAAGCATCGATGTAGATGGTCTCAGTGCACCACCCAAAAGAAGCAGACTGGCAGCGTGGATCAGGAAACAAAATCCAACTATATGCTGTATGCAAGAAACATTTAACACAAAAGGAAATTCATAGATTGAGAATTAAAGGTTGGAAAACAATACTCCATGAAGCAGGAACCCAGAAAAAAGTGGGTGTAACTATTCTGCTTGCAGACATTGTGAACTTCAAACCAAGAACAATCAAAAGATAAAGAAGGTCATTATATAATTGTGAGGGGAAAGCTTCAAGAGGAAGAGATAGCAATCATAAACATCTATGCACCAAATATAGGAGCACCCAAGCATATAAGACAAATTTTAACAGACATGAAAAATGAAATAAACAGCAACGCAATCATAACGGGGGACTTTGAAATACCATTGTCACAAAAAGATAGATCAACTAGACAGAAAATGAGCAAAGAAATAATAGAACTTAACCAAACTTGTGAACATATGAACTTAGTAGACCTTTTTGGAGTGTTTCATCCAATAGCATCAGAGAACACATTCTTCTCAGCTGCATGTAGGATGTTCTCTAAAATAAACCATATGCTAGTGCATAGAACATGTGTAAGTAAATGCAAAGGAACTGAAATTATCTTATACATACTATTGGACCATAGTGCAGTGAAATTGGAAATTAATGACAAAAGAAATCGCAAAAAATCTATTTATGGAAGTTAAATAACATCCTCCTGAACAACCAATGGGTCAAAGATGAAATAAAGTAGAAATTAAACACTATCTACAATCAAATGAAAATGTAGATACAACTTACAGGAACCTGTGGGACACAATGAAAGCAGTCCTCTGAGGGAAATATATGGCACTGAATTCCCACATCAGGAAACAGAACAAGCACAAACAATCTTATGCTGCATCTCAAGCTCCTAGAGAAAGAAGAGCAAGTCAAATCCAAAGTCCAAAGAAGACAGGAAATTATAAAGCTCAGGGCAGAAATGAATGCAATGGAGATTTAAAAAAAATACAAAGAATTAATGAATAAAAGAGTTGGTTCTTTGAAAGGATAAATAAATAGATAAACCCCTAGTGAACCTTACCAAAAAAAGGAAAGAAAAAAGTGAAATACAGGCAGTAAGAAGTGAAAGGGTTCTTGAAGAAATTCAGTAGATCCTCAAACCTACTTTGAAAATCTTTACTCTCATAGGATGGAAAACACAGAGGAAATGGACAGATTTCTAGGTACATATGAAGTACCAAAGCTGAATGAAGAAGATATAAATATCCTCAATAACTCAATAATAGCCACTGAAATTGAGAATGTAATAAAAATCTTGCCAAAGAAGAAAAGTCCAGGTCCTGATGGATTCACAGCTGAATTCTACAAGAAATTTAGAGAAGATTTAAGCACTAAATTCTTCTTAAATTCTTTAATGATATGAAAGGGAAGGGATTCTCTCCAACTCATTCCTGGAGGCAAGTGTTATCCTGATATCAAAACCAGAGAAATACCCAACCAAAAAAGAGAACTACAGGCCAATCTCCATAATGAATATAGATGCAAAAATTCTCTATAAAATACTAGCACACAGAATACAACAAATCATCAAGAAGATTATACACCGTGACAAAGAGGGATTCATCTCAGGAATGCAGGGATGGTTCAATGTATGCAAATCAATTAATGTAATTCACTCTGTCAATAAAGCCAGAGACAAAAATCACATGATCATCTCCATCGATGTAGGAAAAGCCTTCCATAAAGTCCAGCACTGATTCATGATAAAAACCCTACAGAATATAGGAATAGAGGTCCTTTACCTCAAGCTAATCAAAGAAATCTATGATAAACAATGGCTAACATCATACTAAATAAGACACTTTAATATCAGAAATAAGACAAGGAGGTCCACTGTCACCACTCCTATTCAGTATAGTTCTGGAAATATTAGCTAGAGCAATTAGACAAAAAAAAAAGAAATAAAAGGGATAAGGATAGGAAAGGAAGAAGTGAAATTATCATTATTTGCACATGACATGATGCTCTACATAGAAGACCCCCAAAGCTCCACCAAAACCTCATGGATTTAGCAACCAAATTTAGTAGCATAGGTGGATACAAAGTTAACACCCGAAAATCAATAGCATTCCTGTACACAAGCAACAAAGACACTGAGAGAGAAATTAGGGAAGCCACACCTTTCACAATAGTATCTAAAAAGATGAAATACTTAGGAATCAATCTCACAAAAGAAGTAAAAGATTTATACAGTGAAAATTACAGTACTCTGAAAAAAGGGATTGAAGAGGATATCAGAAAATAGAAAGATATTCCTTGCTCATGGATAGGAAGAACCAACATTTTGAAAATGGGCATACTCCCAAAATTGCATCATTCAATGCAATCCCAATTAAAACATGATTAGTATACCACGCAGAGCTAGAGAAAACATTCCTAAAGTTCTTCTGGAACCAGAGGGGCCTGGAATAGCAAAAGGAATCCTAGGAAACAAAGAAAAGGCAGGAGGCATCACCATTGCTGACTTAAAATTATATTACAAAGCTACTGTCATAAAATCGGCATGGTACTGGCAAGGTACTAGCACAAAAACAGACCTGAGAATTAATGGAACAGAATAGAAGATACAGACACAACTACAAACACATTCAGCCACCTCATCTTTGACAAAGGGGCCAAACATGTTCACTGGAGGAAAGGTAGCCTCTTTAATAAGTGGTGCTGGAAAAATTGCCTTTCCACATGCTGAAGACTAAGCTAGACCCATGTCTTTCACCATGTACTAAAGTCAAAGTGGATCAAAGAGCTAAATTTTAAAACAGAAACACTAAATTTATTGGAAGAGTAAGTAAGTAAAAATCTTGAAGAAAATCATGAACAAAATCCAAGCTGCATGG
Source organism: Dinomys branickii (assembly GCA_004027595.1). Taxonomy (NCBI): domain Eukaryota; kingdom Metazoa; phylum Chordata; class Mammalia; order Rodentia; family Dinomyidae; genus Dinomys; species Dinomys branickii. The sequence continues at coordinate 41,873 of PVLD010016508.1, read as the reverse complement.
GAAATACTTCAAAGAATCAATAACTGGGATCTCATCTTACTGAAGTTTTTGCACAATAAAAGAAATCAGCATGGAGTAAAAAGAAACCCCATGAACTGGGAAAAAATTTTAGCCAACTGCCCCTCAGACAAAGGACTTCTATCTGGGACATATAAAGAATTAAAAAAAATCAGGCCCCCAAAATTCAAAGACCCAATCCAAAAATGGGCATCTGAGACGAATACACACTTCTCAGAGGAAGAAATGCTAATCGTGAATAAATACATGAAAAAATGTTTGACATCATTAGTCATTCGAGAAATGCAAATTAATGCAACATTGCGATTCCATCTCATCCCCGAAAGAATGGCTATCATCAAGAAATCAACCATAACAAATGCTGGAGAGGCTGTGGGGAGAAAGGAACCCTTCTCCACTGTTGATGGGAGCATAGACTGGTGCAGCCACTGTGGAAATCAGTGTGGAGATTCCTCACAAAACTAGGATTGGAAGTGTCACTTAACCCGGCTATTCCCCTTCTGGATATTTTCCCAGAAGAATTAAAAACATTATGTCACAGCAATATATATGCATCCATGTTCATTGCAGCAGATTTTGTCATAGCTAAATCTTGGGAACAACCCAAGTGCCCATGCGTTGAGGAATGGATAAAACGTTGTGGTATTTTTATAGAATGGGTTATTACTTAGCCTCAAAAACAGATGAACTCGAGGCTTTTGTAGGTAAATGGACACAACTAGAGACCGTACTCACAAGTGAAATAAATCGGACCCACATGTGTAAACATCGTATTGTCTCCCTGGTGTAAAACTCAACACGTACAGTAGATGACAGGAAAGGGAAAGAGATTGCTCAAAGGAAGGAACAACTGGGATGAAGGAAAGAAGAAAAAGAAAGAAGGAAGGCAGGCAAAATATAAATATATATATGAATAGCTGTGAGAACTGTGTTGCTGATGTCTAGTGGTACATTGAACAGTTAATGCTTAAACATTTTTATGTTCTGATCAACTTTGCATGGTTATATCTGGTAATCTGAGCAACTGATTTGAAGGTAACTATGTGCAATGGAACTACCCTGGTGAATTACTACCCTCTTGTCTAGTGAAGTTCTTTATTATCTCTATTTTATCCACCAATTATTTTCTTGTTCTCTTTAATGGTTTGAACAATCTTCCATTCCGACTTCTGGTAGTTTGCACAACATAGTTGAGGATAGTGATGTATAATATAACAACCACTGTTAATTCCTATTATTTTGTCCTGAATCCCTGCATCACTTTCAGTGTTCTTCCTTTGGTGCGTTTGTGTTGTGATGCTGCTCTGCTGCTATGTTGTTTTTGTTGTTGTTGTTTGTTTCTCATTTACTACTCTCTCTAAAATTAAAATTTTAAAATGTTATTTTTTGATGGTTCAGCATAGTAGTTTGAGTAAAGAGAGAGTGAAAACACAGAAAATGTGTTTGAAATGATTTCCTATATAAAATAAAGGAACACCTGAAGCCTGACCTACCTCATTTCTTTAGTAATGAAATACCAGAAGTACCAGAAAATTTCGTTTCCAGATATCAGAATGAGTGCTTCATCTCTCCAGAGCACCATAAAATCTTCCCTTTCAGTGTTATATCCATTAATATCAACATAACCCCAGGTAAAAATACAGATTCGTAAATAATTTATTTCACTTCTCCCACTGGTTAAAATTTTAGTATTCATTGTTGCATACTTTTGCACTATTGTTTAGCCTCAGTCCATTAAGGCTGAGTTTGGCCAGGGAACTTGATTTAAGTGAATAAATGTCAGTGCATGTAATATGAAGCTTTAAATATGCTTGCATAGTTTGACTTGAGTTTTTCACACTGGTAATTTGTGACAAAAAGAGATTTTGCTGGACTGCTGCTATCCCATCAGCTTACATCCCAAAATGAACAGGGGTGAAGCAAACCTGAGCCCAACCTGAGCTTAGAGAAGAGTTCTTCATCTAATCCCGGCCTCAGTCTTGCGGAATAGTCAGCATCCAGACTTGCAAACATGAGAATCAGTGCTTTGTATCGTGAGTCATTGAATTCAGGATTCTTTATATGTAGAAGGGTTTTGTCAGCAGCTGACTAGTCGTCATTATTTTTAAATACACACACACAAATATTCTTTAAGAAAAGTTATAGTTATACATGGCTAACCTGTCAACTCTCTGTTAAATTAATTACCAAGTAACATTTTGAGTGGGTGCAGGACATCGAGGCAGCTCTGAGAGCACAGCTGAAAGCGCTCGCGAAGGAGACGCGCAGAACTGCTTGAGAAAGTGACAAGGACAGCAGCTCATGCCTTTAAAGAAGAGGGAGTGTTCTGAGGGGGAGTAGCGGCAGTGTGCCTTTGGCTGTAACACTTTTAAAAAATTTAGTCACAAATGTATTTTTCAGTCATACTTCATGTTCATTTAGGCACTTAGTATATGCCATGTATTGCAAGGTGCACATTGCCATATTTTTATTGAATGGAAGCATGGAGGCTCAGCTAAATGACTGGTTCAGGATCGAGGGAAGAGAAGAGTTAGGGTTTGACCCAAATTCTGTCTGACTTCCAAGAGCGTGGCAGTACTGTAGTGGTATTCATGTTTGGAAAGGTCAGAGCTAGGGAGAGAATGGAATTTACAAACTGATTTGATCTTACATTCATTGGTGTGCTGCCCCTGCCCTTTTTATTACAGTGGACCCTTGACTTACAAACTCAATTCATTTGTGAGGGTTGGTCAGAACTCAAGTTGGTTGTAAGTCAGCACTATTTTTCATATAAAAAATAATGGAAATATCCATAATGTGCTCTGAACCTCCCAAATCACCCCTTAACTAATTTCTGTATAATAAAAAAGGGTTGGATAATGTGTATGTTTTACCAGAAATATCAATAATTTTCTTAGAGTATTCCCCCAAATGTTTTAAAATGTGCCTAGTTTACCAGAAACAACAATTTCACACATACTACCATTCAAGTTGACATCTTTGGCTTGCAGGAGGGGCGGCGGTTATTGTTTGGAAGGAGAGTCTCCCTCCATAAGAACATGAGGAATCGGCTCTTTATGTCCCTTCTCTACTTCGGAGAGTCTGTAGCCCACTAGGACCTGCCTCTGACTCTCTAGGCCTCAACCTCTTTATAAGTAAAAGCTGGTCTAAGGGTTTCTGTTTCCGTCTTTCCTTTAACTCTGCTCTGGAGTATGACATGACACTGTCATTAAGCAAATGAATGAAATGATTGACTTTTTCTCTGACTGGGAAGGTTTCTGTACAAATGTTTGTAGCTCTGTCCATGTTTTCAGGGTTTCCTTTATTTCCGAAGAACTTTGCTGCACTAATTGCTGATTCTCTCCCTCCCCTTCAGAGCCCCTCAGCTGCCACTCTCTGCTGCTCAGCCGGGAGTTGCTGAAGTTCCTCTGTTGGTGTTTCCTCTGAGCGTTCCTTCACATCACCGCTGTCCACCTGTAGGCCTGTGGACTCGGCTGTAGTGACAATGTCATCAGCCACAGGGTCAATTGACAGCTCGGGCTCCTGTACACAACCTTCACAGTCTCTCAGGTCTTCGAATTGGATCCTTAAATTTGCGAGGTCTGATTTTTTGTTTTGAGTTCTTTATATGTTCTCTTAAACTTTTTTTTTTTTTTTTGCGGTACTAGGGATCAAACTCAGGACCTTGTGCTTGCCAGGCAAGCACTTATTCCAGTGAGCTATATCCCCAGCCCCCATATATGTTCTTAATAGTAATCCCTTGTCTGAGAAACATCTGGCAAACATTTTTTCCCTACATTGCAGGTTGTTTCTTCACTCTGTTGGTGGTTTCTTTTACTGTGCCAAAGCTTTTTAATAAGATGTGATTCCTGTTGTTGATTCTTTGTGATCATTCCTGTGCAGTCAGAGTTTTATTCATTAAGTCTTTGCCTACACCAATATCTTCAAGAGTTTTATATATTCTTTCTTTTTAGTTTTACCTATTCTATCTTCCAGCAGATTTATTTAATATTTAGATCGTTAATTCATTTTGAATTTAGTTTAGTGCATGGTGAGAGATATGGGTCCAATTTTAATTTTTGGCATGTGCAAAGCCAGTTTCACAGCACTATTTATTAAAGAGGCTGTCTTTTTTCCCAGTGAATGCGTTTGGCACATTTGTCAAATATAAGGTGGCTGAATATGGGAGTTTTTTCTGCTTCTTCTCATATGTTCCACTGATCTTTGGGTCTGTTTTTTTTGCCAGTACCATGCTGCTTTTATCAAGTAGCTTTATAGTATACTTTCAATTAAGGGATTGTGATACACCCTGCCTTGTCTTTGTTACCCAGACTTGCCTTTGCTATTCTAGGTCTCTTCTGGTTCCAAATGAATTCTAAGATTGTTTTCTGTAATTTTGTGAGATACGGTATTGAAATTTTGATTGGAATTGCATGAAATCATTATAAAACAGTTTTGGAAGTATGACCATTTTCACTACATTGTTTCTTCTTACACAAGAGCAAGGGATATCTTTCCATTTTCTGATATCCACTTCAATCTCCTTTTTCAGAGTACTTTAATTTTCAGTGTAGAGGTCTTTTACATCCTTCATTAGATTGATCCCTAGGTGTTTCATTTTTTGGATGTTATTTTGAAAGGTGTTGTTTGCCTAATTTCTCTGTCAGTAAGTTTGTTATTCATGAATAGGAAGCCTATTGATTTTTGAGTTTTGATTTTGTATCCAGCTACACTACTGAATTTGCTTATTAAGTCTAGCAGTTTTTAGTGAAGTTTTGGAGTCTTCTATGTAGAGTATCATGCCATCCACAAATAATGATAATTGAACTTTTTCCTTTCCTATCTCTATTGCTTTTATGTCTGTCTTTTGTCTAATTGTTCTGGCTGAAGTTTCTAGGACTATGTTGTCTTGTTCCTGATTTTAGAGAGAAAGCTTTCAGTTTTCGTCCATTTAGTATGATGTTGGCTGTTGGTTTATCATAGATGGCTTTTGTGAGAGTGACATAAAGACAATTTTCTGTAGGGTTTTTATCTGAATGTGTGCTGAACTTTGTCAAAAGCTTTTTCTGTGTCTGTTGAGATCATATGATTTTTGTCCTTTGCTCTGTTATTATGGTGTATTACATTTATTGATTTATGTATGTTGAACCATCCCTGAAACTCTGGGATGATCCCACTTGGTCATGGGGTATAATCTTCTTCATGATTTGCTGCATTCTGTTAGCTAGTATCGTATTGAGGATTTTTGCATCTATGTTCATTAGGGATACTGGCCCGTAATTCTCATTTTTGGTTTTGTCTTTCTTTGGTTTTGATATCAGGGTAATTCTTGCTTCCGGGAATGGATTTGAGAATATTTCTTCCCTTTAAATTTCATTAAAGAATTTGAGAAGCAGTGGTGTTAGATCTTCTCTACATTTCTTGTGGAATTCAGTAGTGAATCCACCAAGGCTTGGGTTTTTCTTTGTTGGTAGGTTTTTATTACAGCTTCAATTTCATTGATTAATATTGGTTTATTTAGGATTTTTATATCTTCTTTATTCAGCTTTGGTAATTCATATGTATCTAGAAATCTGAAATATTCTTCTGTGTTTTCCATCTGGTTAGAATACAAGTTTTCAATGTATAGATGATCTTCTGGATTTCTGCATGGCCCATTGTGATCTCCCCCTTTTCATTCCTGACTGTGCAGATGCGGGTCCTTCTTTCCCTTTTCTGATCAGGTGGATAGGGATCGTCAGTTTTATTTAATTTTCAAAGACCCAGCTCAATTCATTGAATCTTTGAATTTTTTTAGTTTCCAGCGCATTAAGTTCTGATCTTTATAATTTCTTTCCTTGTGTGAGCTTTTGACTTAGCCTTCTTTTTGTAGAAGTTTGAGGTTCACCATTCAGTTGTTTATTTGCGCTTCCTCTGTTTTCCTGATATGGCTACACTGTTACAAATTTCCTTCTTAGGACTGTTTTCATTATGTACCATAAGTTCCAGAGTGCTGCATTATTGTTATCATTGATTGTAGAAACTAATCTCCTCTTTAACTTCATCTGTGACCCGCTGGTTGTTCAGGAGGGTGTTATTTCATTTCCATGTGTTTATGAATTTCTTGTGGATCTTTTTGCCATTGATTTCCAATTTCATTGCACTATGGTCTGATAATAGGCATGGTATAATTTCAATTACTCTGCATTTACTTAAGCACGTTTTTTGAGCTAGTATGTGGTCTATTTTGGGGAATGTCCATGTACAGTTGGGAAGAATGTGCATCCTGATGTTGGGTGTCTTAGTCTACACTGTAGACATCTACTATGTCCATTTGTTCAAATGTTTAGTTCAGTTCTAATATTTGATTATTGATTTTTGTCTAGTCAATTGGTCTATTTGTGACAGTGAGGTATTGAGGTCTCCCATTATAATTGTATTAGTGCTTATTTGATTTTTCATATCTGTTAATATTTGTTTTACATACTTGGGTGCACTGGCATTTTTTGCATATGCATTTATGATTGTTATTTCTTCTTCTTGGATTGCTCCCTTCACGAGGTTATAGTGACTGTTGTGGTTTGCGTCTGGATGTCCCCACAAAGCCTCATGCAGTCACGGGGCAGGTTTGTAAAGTTTTTGATTGATGCATGGTCCAAAGGTGGGGTTATGGGTGTGAATGCTACACCTATGCTGGGGCAGGCAGCCTGCATTCAGTATCAGGGAGGGAAAGAGGCTGCTCTCCCTGCCACTCCTCCTTTTTTGCTCTTACTGATTTGCTATCTTCTGCCACCGTGAACTGTTGCCCTCTGCCATGTGCTACTCTGCCTTGGAGCCAGCCAAGTATGGACTGAAATCTCCACAAACTTTGAGCTAAATAAACCTCTCCTTCCTTAATTCTGGGCATTGGGTATTTTGTCTCAGCAATGAGAGAAAAGTAACCAAGATAGTGACCTTCTTTTTCTCTCTGCATCAGTCTTGGCTTGAAATTCACTTTGTTTGTAAATAGAATAGGTACCCATAGCCAGGCGTGGTGGTGCATGCCTGTAATCCCAGCACTTAGAAGGCTGAGACAGGAAGATTGTTGCAAGCTCAAGACCAGCCTGGGCTACAAAGAGAGCTCAAGGACAGTCTGAACTGCATATGAGACCCTTTCTCAAAAAGAAAAAAAAGAATAGATACCCATGCTTTTTTTTCCGAATTGCTGTTGCATCGAGTATTGTTTTCTATCCTTTGACTTTCTGTCTATGAATTTCTTTTTGAATTAAATGTGCCTCTTGCAGCATATTGTTGGATCTTGCTTCTTTATTCATCCTGTGAGTCTGTGTCTTTTGATTGGTGAGTTGAGACCATTAACATTGATGGTTATAACTGATATGTACTGACATATCCTTGTCATGTTGTTTTCCTGTTGTTGGCTCGCTTTCTTTTTTCTCCCTTCCTCTGTTGTTTGCCTTGCCTGGTGAATTCCTTCTATTGTGGTTCATAGAGATGTAGTCCTTGCTATCTCTTTCTAGACTGGCCTTCAAAACATTTTGGAGTTCTGGTTTGGTGTTCATGAGTTTCCTCAGGTGTTCCTTGTCATGGAAGTATCTTATTTCTGCATCAGTTTCAAAGATAGTTTTGTAGGGTACATCAATCTGGGCTGAAGGTTGCTTTTCTTTTGAACATGAAATGCTCCATTCCAAGCTCACCTTGACTTGAGGTTTGTGCTGAGAAGTCAGCTGTGATTCTGATTGGCTTTCCTTTACAGGTGATTTGTTTCTTTTCCCTAACAACTTTTAAGACTCTATTCTTGTGCTGACTTTCTGGAATCTTGACTATGATGTGCCTGGCTATAAATTTTTTTTATCATGGATAACTGGAGTTATATATGTTTCACTCATGTGCATGTCAAATTCTTTTTTCTACCAGGGAAGTTTTCTGCCGTGCCATCTGCGAACAGCTTTCTAAAATACCATTTGTGTTGTCTCCTGCTTTTTCATTGACCCCATTTAGTTTTAGACTGTTCTTCTTTGCCTCATCTGGCAGCTGCTGAATTGGTTTCTCATGGTCCCTTGCTATTGTAAGGAATCTTTCTTTTCGTGATCACTAACTGCAAACCTGTCTTCTATATCTGAGATTCTGTCCTCATATTAGCTTAATCTGCTTTGGATACTTCCAATGGTATTTTTAATCTCTTGAATATCTGCTTGAATCTGCCTTATGGATCCCATCTCTTTCCTGTGCTGAGCATTTGTGGCTTCCATAATTTTCTTACGCTTTTCTATTTTTTTTCTACATCTGCTCTAGAGTCACTAAGCATGTTTTTCATTGTGGTCACCATCTCTGCAGTTATCTGAAAAATTATTTCTGATTTGATTTTTTCTAGAGCCTCATTCAATTTCTTTGTTGTTACTACTTCAGAGAGGCCTGGTGGTGGCTTTTGGATTGTCCCACTTTGTTGACTCCTGGGTTTGCTTTTGGTGTGTTGGGTGTCTGGTGTTGTATCCTTCTCATTTTCTTCTTTTTTTTTAGTTTAATTCCTAGGGTGATGCTTGTAAATTGCCTATGGTGGGTTGCTTTATTACTAGTATTTAGAAACCTTAGGAAATGACTATTTTACAGAGGTGTCTTCCAGGTGTAGCTGGTTTTTGAGTTTTGAGTCTATTGCAACATCCTACATCTTCAGTTTGTTGGGGATAAGAAGTTTGTCCCAGCCCCTGGTTCTTTGGCACTGTTGTACAGTATTTCATGTGACCCTCAGTCAGTCTCAGTCTGGGAATACCACAAAAAACAGCTTTTTAGAACAGTTATGTTACTTTTTCCTGTAGTGGTATCATCAGCAATGAAAATAGAATCAAACACAGTGTAGAAAATGACACACTGAGTTAGCCTTTAATTTTCTACCTTTAAGGACTACTGAGGACTACTGAGCCCTCATGTGAACTAGATTTGTGGTTATTTAACAAAATCTTTTTTTTTTTGTACCAGAAATCTAATTCATGACATCACACGTGCCAGGCAGGTGCTGTGCTGCTGAGCCATTGCCCCAGTCCCCCAAAATCTAAAACAAACCAGAAAATTATATGTAGGATGTAAGTCCTTAATATGTCAGTTTTCCCCACAGGGATTAAAAGTTAAAATGGGTTAGGGAGAAAATGAGATGTGGAAGAGAGAAAGAGATTAGAAGTAAGGCTGGAGGACAAAGGGGGATCATACTAGCTTTGGGAAGCGAGCAGAACACTGAGCAGAAAGAAAGAAGAAAGAGATAAAAAGAACAGAACAGAACTACAGCCACAAAGAGGTTAAAAACCATGTTTACACTCATACAAAAACCAGATGAAACAATGGAGAAAAAACCAAAAACAGAACCACCAACACCACAACAGTCCAGGTCCTAGTTTGTCTCTGATGTCACTGATAGACAACGTGTGGAGACAAGTCCCGATCCGTGATAATCTATCGCAGAAAGCCAGCAGTAGCTTTCTGGTGGAGTGGTGGATAATCTCAGCGAGCTGCACCTTCTGGCTGAGACCAGACTCATTTGGGCTGCAGCCGTCAGTGCACCTTCTGCTGCCCTGAGCCCAGCTGGGAGCTGCTAGATGGAGCTGGCAGCTGGTCTGAGCTCTGAGCTTCTGATGTTGGCCCCTCTCCAAGATGGCTCCTTGCACGGGACTACTGAGCCCTCAGAACTCACCACCAGCTAGTGCAGTCCTTCATGCCCACTGCTCCCCTCCACTGCTGCATCTCTCCTTGGAGGCCTCTGGGGTCACCAGCACTCACCATGTGTCTGCAAGTTTGAATTGCTCCTTGCTCCTCTCGCTCAGTGAGTCTCGACTCAGGGAGAAGGCTCTACTGCCTACCTTCTCCTTGTTGAAGTTTTTCTCATCACTTTCTCCATGGGCTTCAGTTCATCTTCAGATCCTTCCTGGGACAGGGGGACCACTTTCTTCCTTCTTGTCTTCCTCACATTTGCTATATTCCAGGGTCTGGATGGTGACTATCAGAGAGGCTCTTTCTCTGCTGCTTGCCACTCTCCCATCTTGGTGCTCCAATCAAGAAAAAGTACTCTTCCTACCCAGGCTTTTGCATTAGATCTCCACATGATCTCTAGCATATTCTCTACGACGTTATGTTTTCTCAACACTCTAGGGGTCTCAGAATGATAAACCAAGAGAGACTTTATCTTGAGGTCACCATTTGCATTGGCACATAGCAATAAGGTTATCCTATTCTTCATAGACTTGTAGCCTGGCATTTTCTTTTTTTCCTGGGTAATGTATGCTCTTCTGGACATTTTCTTCCAGAAAGGCCAGTTTCATCAGTTGAAAACTTGATGAGAGCAAAAGCCATTTCTTTATGTCATCATTCCCAGGTGGTATGATTTTCAGCAGCCGTTTTATCAGCATGGTTGCTTCACTGTGCCTAGTTATGCTGTGAACCCCAGTTCTCACTTTAAAATTGTGAAACCACCCCTTACTAGCATGAAAGGTTTCACCATTATCATTCACTGATGGATTATCCTTTGTGAGAACTGCGCTCATAGCCCTAGCTTTTTCACAAATTTATAGACTCAGCTATAACCTGCCATCCTATCTGCCTTTTGTTTATCCACACTAATAACAGCCTTTCTACCTCATCTAACACTGTTGATTGTGACCTACTAATCTGAGTAACACCTTTAGTAGCACTAACTTCCTTACACAAATCTTTTCTCTGTAAGATTGTCAGGATGGTGGATTTTGACATGCTGTACATATTAGCGAGATCAGTCACATGAATGTCGCTCTCATATTTCTCCACAATTTCCTTCTTCTTTTTGATTGTGATTGCTTTGTTTACCTTTCCTTCCTTCCTCAGTATCTTTTGTAGCTTTTTAGGGGGCCATTTTGATAGCAGTAACCATAGTGATTGTATAAATCACTGACTGAAATCACGTCCACAAATACACATATCTGGGCTTAGACCGACACCTTTACATACGCTTCTATGGCAATGTGAGTCTTTGTTTACAATCATACAAGTAGCTGGCATTTTGGTCGTAACTCAAGGCTTTGGTCATAAGTTCAACCTAAAATTCCAGTCAGAACCCAGCTTGTCCATGGGTGAGGTTGATTGTAAGTCAAGGGTCTACTGTGTGGGTAGCCCACATATCACAAGGGTGTTTTCAGCTTTCAGAAATCTGAGTATTAAGTCCAACTTGGCTTCACCCTGATCCATCTGAACTGTCCCAGTTTCTTCCAGCTCCCAAGCTTTACACTCTGTGGTCCCCTTCATGTGTTCCCAGAGACCTGGCTCTGCCATGCCAGGACAAGTGTAAAGCTCCACCCTTTCTAGTTTATACTGGACATGGCTTCATCACACATTTTATAGGTTTTGCTAAGGTTCCCTTCACAAAACATGGTCTCTTACACCGTCCTTTCCCTCTCGTCTTTGTTCCTTGTCTGTGGTTCTCTGCCCTCCTCAAGTTCTTCACCTTCCATCTTCCAGAGTACACGTCCCCTTCCTTTGCAGACGTGATAGAGCTTGGGCACCAATTGAGGGGGTAGTATTTATATCTTGCAGCTAGAATATTTGTCTTTTTCTTCCTTATCTCTGTTTTATTAAAAGAGTAGTGAGATTCTCTTGGGAAACAACATAAATTGGAATTAGTCCTACCAGTCTGATACATTCATTTAGCTCAATTTGAATTTTTAAATTGAATTTCATTGAATTCTCAACATTGACTATTTTGTTCAGCTAACATTAAATGGTGAGAACTAAAGAATCTAATGTAAGAAAGAGCTGCTCTTTTTCAAAGACTAAACATAAGATATTTGGATTTATATGGCTAAGATAAAAGCCTATCTTTAGGGATTACTTGCTTCCTACCTCTTTCCAAAAATGTGACTTACAAAAATTGTGCAATAAATCTGGATATGAGATTTTTTTGGTAGTTTTCTCCAGATCACTTTTCCTATTAGCTATGCAGAGTAAATTTCAGGAGTTTGAAAACTTGATTTCTTTGAGTCCAGAATTGGTTACAGATACAGATTTAAATTATTCAAAGCACTTGATTCTACAGCACAGTGTTAGAATGGTTGAAGAACTGCTTCTGCTTCTATAAGCCCACCTTTGTCTTACATGATTTGCCAGTAAAATTTTGAGTCCTTTCGGAATTATTTTTAATGGGAGGAAGCTGAATACCAGTTGACCTAAAGAACTTCCATTCGCTGTCATTTTCAATCTCACTTTAAGTGGGTCATCTTTAATTTAGGAAATAAATTTCCTAGTAATTTGGAAGGCATTAGTGTCTTACCAGAAATACTGCCTTGATAGTTTTTGGAGAATTCGTTTTTTCTAGTGTTCTGTGGCTATCGTAGCACGGCCTCTTAATTTAACAAACATTTTGTTTATCAAACAAAGCACTGCATTGGGATATCTTCAAACACATAATCAATAATAAAAGAGCGCAAGTGAAAAATGAGGCAGACCCTGAATTTGAGATCTTTTTGGACGTGAAGTATCTCAAGATTCCATGCTGAAACCTTGGGATTGAGATTCTCTACCATCAGCCCCGTCCTAATGTTAGGGTTGCGCTCAAAGCATTTTATCTTTGTGTGAAACTTCACCAGACTTTTTAAACCTTCTTCAGCCTCTTGTGTTAGTCAGTGTTTACCAGAGAAACATATATAACACAAGATGTACAAACGTATAAAAATTTACAAGATTGGCTGACAGAGCTGGACGAGGAAGAGTGCAGTGGGTATCTGCACACTGGACACCGCAGGATTCGGTCCGAGGTCTGGAGCTCACTGCAGCGCCCATGTGGGTCCGTCTCAGGAGGCTGCAGAGTCTACCCTGGAAGGAGGAAGGATCTGTGCCGGAAGCCGAAGCGTGTGTGCCGGAAGCCGGGAGATGAGTGTGATGAGGGCAAAGACTGGGCTCTTCTGAAGAAGCAGAGGCAGGTCGTCCTTCTTCCTTCCCCTTTATGCCATCCGGGTGACGAGCCGCCCTAGGTAGGTCTTCCACACTCCAAGGTGTGGGATTGCTGAGCCAATTTATTTGAGCTTTTCTTACCCAGACTGACACAATCAACCGTCACGCTCTCATTCCTTGTCTGTTAAACGAGGATTAGGTCTGCCTTACCTCTTTACAAGTTGGTTGTAAGGGTCAGATGAGAACGGTATGTTTGCGCGTACTTTGTATCTACTACTGTGCAGTGTCTGTAGATAGTAGTGACTGGGGGGCAAAAGTAGGCGGAGGAGGAGGAGGAGGGTTACTTTCATACCCTTTCCTGCCTTCTGTTTGGATGTGGGCGGTCTTCAAATCTTAAATGACTGAAGGATGGTCGGGAAGGGGACTGCCTGGACACAGCTATGGCAGCGCTCTTTTACTGGCTCTAGTGAACCGGATCCAGACGTTTCAGGAAGCGCCGGCAGCATGCTAGGCCTGCGTTGCTACTGGAAAAACACACAGAGACAAGATACAGAACTTGCTTCCGGGCACTTCTCAGTCTGGCCACGAGCAGCACAGGCCCATCCTTGGCAGGTATGATCAGAGACTCGGCCGACGGGGTGGTGCGGTGGAGAAGAAAAGGGGCTGGATTTGCACGGTTTTCCATCACTGATGGGGTGATCTTACAAAACCTGTGTTTTTAGCCGTGTAAGTCACAGAAAATAAAATATTTAAAAATACTAGTTATAAACAAAACTGTATAACACTTCTTTTCTTTTACTAGATAAGGAGCGACATGACCAGCATACTAACTTTAATAGTTCTGTGTTCCAGGTATTTTTTATGATCCTTTTATGTTTCAGGGGGGTGGTCATGCTGAGGTTCTGGGCTTTTGCTTGTGGTCTAGTGTGGTGCTAACTTGCTGGGTAGCATTTCTAACTTACAGTTTTTGCATTCAAAAGTTAAATTGCACCTGGGCATGGTAGTAATCCTGTAACTGCAGCAGTCCAGTAGGCTGAGACAGGAGGATCTTAAGTTCAAGCCTACGCTGCTCAACGTAGTGACTTAATAAGATCCTGTCTCCAAATGACAAACTTAGGAAAAGAACTGGCAATGTAGCTCAGTACAAAGGCCCGGGTTCCATTCCCAGAGCTTCAAAAAAGTTAAATTGCTAATGATCTTTATCTATGACAGGGTTTTAAAGGGAATAATTGGATAATATAGGATATTATATTGCTACACTAATGAGAGAATTTATTGACAAATGTTTCTCCCAATTAGTGGTGATCATTTTGGCTCTGGAGTGCTTTAAAGATTTCTTTTTTGTTTTGTTTTTGTTTTTTTTTTTGGCAGAACTGGGGATTGAACTCAGGACCTTGCGCTTGCTAGGCAGGCGCTTATTCCACTGAGCTATATCCCCAGCCCCTAAAGATTTCTTTTTTACTTATTTCTTTCTTAGACAAGGAATAAAATGAGCTTCACTTTCTAAATATACAATAACAGGGGAGGAGGAAGGGGGACATTCTACAAGATGCCAAATAATACCAGAAGCTAAGCCGGTGAGCTTGTTATTAGACAAATCAGAAAATGAGCTTTCATTTTCTAAGTACACAATAGCAAGCAAGAAAGGAAGGAGGCATTCTAAAAGATGCCAAATACTAATACAGAATTGATAACTCACCACAGAAAATCGAGGGACAGCAGGGTAATCTAGTGTTAAATTCCCTACTGCATCTAGTTAGTGCTTTACCTTAGTAGAGTTGTTACTTTGGTGCCTACTTAAAGTTTAATATTTAGAGAAGATACGGGCAAGTTTGTGAGAAAGTGAAGTCTTGTATACACATGCTGGGCTTAATTGTTTGTCTTTGCTACAGAAACCCAGGGGTGGCACCAGTGTGGCCCAAGTTCTTCACTGTGCTACTGTTAATTGCCACCCTGGACTGGGTGTGTCAGGAGGTGGTAGCAACCTCATATTCAAGATGCAAGATGAAGAAATACACACTGAAATACCTGACAGAGAAAAGAGGGATTGTTTTGGATAAATCAGGACCCACCTCAAAGATGTTGAAGATCAGGAATTTTTCTGTGCATTTATGAGGCTACAGTTTCCTCTAACAGAAAATCTGTTCTTATGACTGGCTGTAGGCAGGCCCAAAAGGGCAGAGAGTCAGAAAGGACAAAGAATTTACAGTATGGTGCTTTCGGTAATGTGTTGGTGTCAGGAAAGAGTAGAGGCATTCCTGATACGGAAAGTGTTAATTTTAAACAGTCATGAATGCACTTTCTGTGGTCTACTCCTACAAAGGAACAGCTGGGTCATTCATAGGTTGTGGGTCACAAGACGAATTTGAGTTATCAACCCCTAAGTGACACCAAAGAGAGGAGAAGTGGATACTGCAAGAGGGGACAGAGGTCAGCCCTGAGAGTGAAACCATTTGAGGTGCTGCTGCAGGTTTAGATTTGGCAGTGACTCCTTCCTTCAATTCCTCACCCGCCACCCCCTTACTAGTAACTATGAGAGCGTATCAAAATTACTCCTAAGGCAGGGCTGGACGAATGATACTGAAAATCCTAGCAGCATCCCAAGCGCCCGACCCCTTTGTGTGTGTGAAGGCGGGGGTACTGGGGATTGAACCCAGGGCACTGAGCCGCAACCCCAACCCTTTTTAGGTTTTATTTTGAGACAGGGTCTCACTAAGTCACTCAGTTTCCCAGGCTGGGTTCAAACTTGTGGTCCTCCTGTCTCAACCTCACAGACCTAGCCTCACACTTAATAGCACACTCATTCTAATGCTTAGAGAAATGTGTTCTGTTTTCTCCTAAGCCGATTTAGAGTTCTTGTCAGCACATATGGTTGGGATAATGAAAAACAGCCTGAGTCCATTGAATTGGATTAAAGCTTGATGTTCTTTTGAAGGTGCACATAGTCTGGAGATCAGTCCACAAATGTTGAATGGAAGTTGAATTTGGAAATTGCTTCAGAGTTCCAAGCTGGACTGTCAGGACCAGGATATATTCAGTTTTAAAGTACAGCCAAAATAACTCTGTATATTTTGAGATCTTTTTTCAAACAATAGAAGACAAATGTTTATGCTTCCAAAGGCAATTTAGTATTAGACGTTTAGGGATCAGACTTTGGTTTAGGCCTTCCCTATGAGTTTGGAATAAATCATTTTATCTTTCATTCTACTTACAAAATATGCACATAGCCACTGGGCATAGTGGTACATGCCTGTAATCCCAGAACTTGGGAGGTTGGAAGCAGGAGCATCTCCACAAGTTCAAGGCCAGCCTGGGCTACATAGCAAGACCCTATCTCAAAAAAAAAAAAAAAAAAGCACATTAATTCTGGCCCCTTTTCTTCTTCTAAAGGTGTCACACAGGTAAAAGATTTTGTGATAAAGCCCTAAAGTATCAGAAATAATTGGTGTTATCTTAAGGCTTTATCAATCCAGGGTATTGTTACATGTATGAACAGTGGTACAAACAGTGCATAGAATAAGAACAGAATCATGTGTGTTTGTATTATTTTATCTTTATGTTTACATATATGTAATATGTTCATTCATATTTTATGAAGATGCAGAGGTCTGTGCATGTCTTTTTTCATATTCTCCCTCTTGAGTCACAGTTTAAAAGCTCCAGGGTTGAGAATCTGTGTGACCTCATAGAAATGGAATAGACTAGTTCTCAAAGCTGCCGTCCCATTTGGACTTGATTTTGAGTAACTTTCAGATCGTCTGCTCAAAAGCTAAACCCCAGCTGTTCTTCAAGATAAGCCATGTTGACAGAATGGCTATAAAAATACCATCTCATAAATACAGAGAAGCATGAACAGGTTTAGGCTGTTTGAATGATAGCCCCTTTCTGTTGGAAAGGAACAGCATATAGCTGCAAGAAATAAATTTCAACCCTTATTACGTTCGTTGTTTAGCAGAGTGATTCCATTCACTATAAACTCATCAGGAAGGAGGGATTCATATCTAAGTACAGGAACAGACATGAATGGGGCACCTACATAGATCTTCAGCTCCGAGTACAGCCCTAAAGATAGTAACGCAGGCTGGAGTTCTACAGATGGGTGTATAGGAGCCAGAGTAATAGCAACTGATCACATTTGTTTAGTGGTCATTATCTGTGAGACACAGCATCATCATGCATATTCATGTTTGAAGTAGGTTCTGTTTTTAAAAAATTTACGTTTATTGGTACAGTTCAGATATACATGTTAATCACATTCATCTTAGGGAACTTGTGCCTGTACATGATAGGTCTTAGCTCCTCTTTTTCCCCGTTGCCCTCCCTCCCTTCAGCCGTTCTCCCCCTCCTTATTTACAAAGCTTTGTTTCCATTTCATCCTTTATATGCTCATTTTTTCTCTTCCCTTCCTTCCCCCACCCCGTTCCTCTTTCCTTCTGAACAATTTCTTCCTATTTCACAATATCTATACACTTTCAGTTTCTTGCATCAGAGAAACAATGTGATATTTACACACGTGTGTCTGATTTATTTCACTTACGAGTATGGTCTCAAGGTCCATCCATTTAGCTATAAAGGACTCAAGTTTATCCTTTATAGCTGAGTGGTACTCCATTGTATTAAAAAAGAAAAAAATCTTCACATCTTTTTTATCCATTTATTGGTTGACGGATATTTGGGTTGTTTCCAAGATTTAGCTATTACAAACTGTGCTGCTATAAACATGGGTGCACACATATTGCTGTGGTATGATGTTTTTAATTCTTCCAGGAAGATAACAAGAAGGGGAATAACTGGGTCAAATGGGACCACCGATATTAGGGGTTTTTTTTTGCAGTACTGGGGATTAAGCTCAGGACCTTGCGCTTGCCATGCAGGTACCTATTCCACTGAGCTATATCCTCAGCCCAACAAATTTTTTGGGGGGTACTGGAGAGTGAACTCAGGACCTTCCTCTTGCCAGGCAGGCACTTATGCCACTGAATTATATCCTCAGCCCTAAAAGAAGGGGTCTCTCTCTCTATCTTTCTCTCTCTCGCTCTCTCTTTTTTTTTTTTTTTTTTTTTTTTTTTGCGGTACTGGAGATCAAACTCAGGACCTTGTCCTTGCCAGACAGGTGCTTATTCCACTGAGCTATAACAGCCCCAATATTAGGTTTTTGAGGAATCTCCATATTGATTTCCACAGTGGTTGCAAGAGTCTGGACTCCCACTATCAGTGGAAAAGAGTTCTTTTTTCTCCACTGCCATACGAGAATTTGTTATTTGTTGATTTCTTGATAATAGCCATTTTTTCTGGAGTGAGATGGAATTTCAGTGCTGTTTTAATTTGCATCTCTCAAATGATCATGGGTGTTGAACATTTTTTCAAATATTCATTTGCTTTTTGTAGCAAATTTCACATATTGCTTCATCTGTGAAATGTCTATTCATTTTAGATGCCCATTTTTGGAATGGGTCTTTCAATTGCGGGGGGGTTCTAATTTTTTTCAATTCTTTATATGTTCTAGATATTGTAGTCCTTTGAGGAACAAGTGGCTAAGATTTTTTTCCCACTCTGTGGGCTGTCTTTTCACTCTGTTGGTGATTTCTTTTGCTGTGCAAATTGTTTTGAATGAGATCCCAGTTGTTGATTCGTTGTAGTATTTACCATGCAATTGAGGTTTTGTTCATGAAGTCTTTGCCTATGCCTATGTCTTCAAAAGTTCTACCTCGTCTCTCTTCCAGCAGATTTACTGTTTCTGTCTTAATACTTAGGTCTTTGATCCATTTTAATTTAGTTTAGTGTATGATAATAGACATGGGTCTAGTTTTAGACTTTGACATGTGGAAAGCCAGTTTTTCCAGCACCATTTGTTAAAGAGGCTGTCTTTCTTGAAGTGAATGTCTTTGTCCCCTTTGTCAAAGATAAGGTGGCTGAGTGTGTTTAGAGTTGTTTCTGCATATTCTAATCTGAAGCAGGGTCTGTCTTTATCCTCATTTTGGAGATGAAATCAAGGAATACAAGAAACTTAGGGTCATGAATATCTGCGCTAGCTTTCAGACTCAGGGAACGTGATCACAGGATTACAGAAACCACTCTTTTTTTGTCTTTTTTTGTGGTATTGGAGATTGAATCCAGAGCTTCGTGCACACTCAGCAAACGTTTATATCTGAGCTGCATCCCTAGCCCAGAAACCACTCTTTTAACCAGCATACTGAACTGTCCCCCATGTATTTGAACAGTAGATTCAGATTTTATGAATTGGTGTTAACAAAGGTGGTACAGCAGTATCACGGAACTGGTGGAATATAGCTCAAAATGAGCCCAGGTTCTAATTTTTTAGGCAGTGGCCCAAATACCAAAATAATTCTTGAAAAAAAAGAAAGGGCCATTCCAGTAAGGTGTTGAGTATTGGGGACTTTAGAAGTCTTCCCTGAAGTATTAGGAGCCCATAATAAGGAGATTGAAACTTCATAGTCAACAGCAAGCAGCCAATGGAAATTGAGGTACAAGGGAACCAGTCATGGTAGACTGGAATAAAATCAGAGCAATATTAGAGGCACAGTAGTTCAGTGCAGAGGCGGGAGGATCTTGACAAGAGATCTCTTGTGTTGTGTCCTCTATTGAAAGCTGGAGTTGCTCCGGAGTTGGATGCATAGCTGTAAGTTAGAGTTAATTTAATAGATTCTTCTCAGAGGGAAAGAGAAGCAGGGCCACTGAGCCAGGTAGGCTATTATAGACTGGCCCAACCGGGTTAGACTTGCAAACAGGAGGCTAATTTTGCTAATATTATTTTTCCACCATGACAACTCCTGCTTCTATAGGACATGGCATTATGTAACAGTGCCATGAGATGCCCAAAGACTGTGGAATAGACAGATGATTTTCATATTATACTCACAAGATTTAGCAGAATTTTCATATACATTCTATGGTCCAATTTAAGCTGTTATTATCTTATTTATTATATTTTAAAAATAACGTCGTGTAATATTGATTGTAGAGTCCACTAAGCCATTTGGGAAATTAGGAAGAAACACAGTTGTTTTTAGCTACTCATATCACTTGTTCACCTTGTCTTCTAACCTTTGTATAAGCTCTCGTTTGGAGAGCTTTTATGTGTGTTTAAAAAAAATAAATACGAACAGTACTTTATGAGAGCCATTTAGTTTTCATTTGCTAGTTCCATCCCCTATTCTGTGAAGGTGAAAACAAAAACAATTTTGTTTTCTTTCCTGTGGTGTTTATCTAACTGCATCCATATTTTCTCTTATACCAGCTCCGAAGACTATTCAATTATCTGTTGTTTTTAAAGGTCGTGACTTCCTATATCTGGTTGTAAATATTGTAAAAGTCCCCCCAACATTGCTTTAAGAACCCAGTTTATTTTTATTTGCTCTAAGAAGCTGTTTTCCAGTGACTGACATTATGCAGGATTGTTTCTATTAAAAAATTACTCTTCCATAATGTGTACATTTATCAGGTTTATTATGAAATAGGTCTAAATATATAAAAAAAAATGCTAAGGTATAGAATGACTCCAGGTAATGTAGTGTCTTTGTGGTGTATAAGCTATCTAAATCAGTATGATCTGTATGCTTCTTTGCATCTCTGCACACACTGGAGCAGCAGCCTGAGATGGAGAATGAGCACGGGCTCAGGATGGGCCCAGTGGTAGAAACAGGCCTTGCCTTGCAGAGAGCTGACGTGCGAGCTAAGCCTTCGCACCTTGCTGAGTTTGGTCTTGATGTATCAGTTGGGGATCATACCTGTCTTAGAGCATTCTTATGCAGAAACAGATATATGTAAAGTTGCAAATGTAGATTTTCAATAAAAGTTAACTGTTACCATGCATTGGCATCCAGACTTGAAGACTGCTTCACTCAAGAGAGCGGTATCATGGTAAACGATAAGAGAATGCTTTTGATGTGAGTGTCTGCATACTGTTTTCCCGAGTGCTGCTGCACCGCAGCCTGCTGCCCTGTGAGCTGTTGCTACTGCAGTTGGCGCCAGTAACTTGCGGAGCACTTCGCAAGGAATTTATGTATATTATTCCATTCCATAATGGCAATCCTTTTAGAAATTGTGGCTTTTGTTTTCTACTATAACTTTGAATTACCTATATTTTCTGTAGACTATATATACGTTTGACTTTTATGTCTTATTCTACCCATGACTTATACTGACTATGGTACTTTATAGCCATATGTTAATAAGAAAGCTTTGGAGTGCAAAAACTAGAGACCCAGACTTGATCTTGCTCAAAAAAGAAAGGGAATTTCTTGTTTCTGTTTTTTCTCATATACACAGCCGAGTAAGTCTCCACTAGGCTCTCCCTGTAGGTCATTCTTCTCACTGTGGTCCTGTGTGTTTCTCCTCTTGTATTGGAAATGGCTGCAGCAGTTTCTGACATGATGTCTTTACTGTGTTCCACATAGGAATGGAGTTTCTGTTCTCCCAGACAGACAAAGCCTGGCTGGACCTTTGATTGGCCCTGTTCAGGTCTTATGCTCGCTCTGACTGACACATTCGGTGTGACCAGGAGGCTGTAGTACATTGACTGCACTACCCCTGCACTGCTCTGATCAATTACTGAATAAGAGGAATGGCCGTATATGGTTTAGTCTAAACCTAGTCCTGACATTGTGGCCCATATCACCCAGATCATAAAGGAGCAGGAGGTGACATGGATGCTGGGAAGGTTAGTCCTGTTCTCAACCGCAGAGGGAAAACTTTCAACATTTCACTCTCAATAATGATATTTTGATGTAATGTTTAGTTATATCTATATATCTCAATTTCTCTGTATATATCTTAATCAGTTTAGGATGCACTTTACAATTGTCTAAGAATTTTTTTTGGTCTCACCACGTAGTTCCAGCTGGCCTTGAACTCACTTTGTACTTCAAATTGGCCTTAAACTCACAGCAATCCTCCTGCCACAGCCTCTCGAGTGCTGGGATTACAGGTGTGCACCACCATGCTCAACGAAGAATTATTTTTAAATCATGAATTGAAGTTGATTTTTTTCTTTTTTTGGGTACTAAGAATTAAACTCAGGACCTTGCACTTGCCAAGCAGGTGCTTGTGCCACTGAGCTATATCTCTGGCCCTGAAAGTTAATTTTTGTCAAAAACATTTCTACATCTGCTGAGATGATCATGCAGGTTCTTTATATTGTTAATATGACAGATGTTATGGTTGATACATTGTGTCAACTTGGGGAGTCTAGAGCTTTGGCTAAGTTACTCAGCAGTTGTCAATCATGGGGTAGAAAGGACATGCCCTTACCCTTCTGGGATGTTGTTTGTTGTGTTAATTTGGGAAGTTTAAAAGGTTAACTATGTGACTCAGAAGGGTCAGAAGGGCATAGAAATTGTGTGAGAGCTACACGCCCTCTGGGTGAGGGTAGGTTGTTTACAATGTAAGGGAAGAGAGGAGGCTGCTTGCAGCCATTCCTCCCTTTGGCTGGTTGGTTTTGCTGTGCTCTGCTGCCCTGAACAATTTGCCCTCTGCCATGTGCCACTCTGCCTCTGAAGCAGCCAATTATGGACTGAAACCTCCACAGACTGTAAGCTAAATAAACCTTTCCTTCCTTCATTTTGGGTGTTGGGCATTTTGTCTCAGCAACGAGAGAAAAGTAACCAAGACAACAGATTACACTGATTTTTTTTTTTTTGTCTTTTTGAGATAGAGTCTCACTATGTAGTTCAGGCTGGCCTTGGACTTACTTTGTAGCCCAGGCTGTTCTCAAACTCACAAAGATCCTCCTGCCACAGCCTTGCGAGTGCTGAGATAGCAGGCATGCATCACCACGCCCAGCCTACACTGATTCTTAAAGCCACTAAGAATAATGTCTACAGTAAATTGCACATATTTTAATTATACCGTTTATTAGCTTTTGACATATAGAGTCCACCAGAAATATATAACCAGGAAAAGAAAAACATAGGTGTTTCAATAATAAATTTATTGAGACATCATGAGATTAATATAAGTTACCTTTGGCCTCTACAATTACAAGACCTTTATTAGTACAGTGAAGTGCTAAATCATGTATACATTTTTTTGGTGGATTCTGTGTATGTATCTGTGAAACTGTCACTGCAGTCGCATAGCGAACATGGCTAGCACTGCCCTCCAGGTCTTCTCATCCCTTTAGCAGACTGTCGCCTCTCCCCCCCCCACCAGCCCCCAGCTAGTAATCCACTGTCGCTTCAGATTAGCTGTGTCACTGATTGACGTCCTAAATGTTAAATCAGCTTGCTTTTTCTGATATAAACTGAGTTTGATTATATATTAGCTCTCTTCCTTACATATTCCTGTATTCACTAAAGATTTTGTTTCAATGTTTACAGATGATATCAGGGTCTAATTGTTATTTCTAATAATGCTTGTTATGCTTTGGTATTAAGTTTTTACTGGCATCATAAACTGATGGAGTGTTTTCTATTCATTTCTTTTCCATTCTTTGGAAGAATTTGTGAGAGATAGGTGTTAATTTTTCCCTTAAGTATTTCACTTGAAATACTGAAGACAACTGCATCTAGAATTTTCTAGTAGAAGATTTTAAATTATTGATTCAATTTTCAAATAGATGTCGGCCTGTTCACTTTTTATTTCTTGTGCTACCAGCTTTTATGAAGTTTTATATTTTCTTGACTTTTTGTAGAAGTATGACAGATACAGTATTACATAATATTAAGCACACAGCTTTATTTTTTCAAATGCAATTTATTGACAAAGTTTATAATATTGTATCTTTTTCATATCTGTAAACTCTATATATTGATATCTTCTCTTTTATTCCTAATATTAATCATTTAACCTTGTTCTGTGTATTTCTTCCTTATTTGTTACAGGATTTTACAAACTTGTTATGTCAAAGGACCAACTTTGATCTTTGTTTAATCTTCTCTATCATGTTTGTTTTTTATTTTTCATTTTCTTCCTTATATTTAAATTGTTTTCTTTATAACTTTCTGTCATGGATATATAACTGAGTGCTTGTTTTTATTAACCTGTATTGATTATAGATTTATTTTTTCAGTACTGGGAATCGAACTCAGGACTTTGCATTTGCCAGGCAGGTGCTGTGCTGCTGAGCTATGTCCCTGGCCCCTGATTATAAATATTAATTTGATTCTGTGTCATGTTTCAACCCATGTATACTACATGTGCTGATCAAATCTGGGTAATGAGTATGTCTCCTTATTTCTCTATGTCTAGAGCCATCCAGCTCCTGGTATGTGAGGTGTGTAACCAGTCACTACGAGTTTTAGCTGTTCCTCTGTGTTCCCTCTGTGCTGCAGAGAACCAGAACATGTGCCTTCTGCTTGTACTTTGTTACCCATTACCCACCATCCCCCTTGCTTGGCTCTCCCCCAATTCTTCTCATCCCTGGTAATCACTGTGCTGCGTTCACATCAGGATGTTTTAGTTCCCATGTGTGAGAAAGAAAACACAGCACTTGTCTTTCCATGTCGATTTATTCTACTTAACAGGGTACCCTCTAGTCCCGTGTATTTTGCTGCAAAAAACAAGATTTCATTCTTACTGAATAGTACTCATACACACACACACACACACGCCCCATTTTCTTTATCTATTTACCGTTTTTCTTTTCTAGTATATATATTTTGGGTGCATAAACTTTCTTCTTAGTATACTTTAATGCATTTCATAGATTTTCACATTTACTTTAAAAATTTATTCAAATTTTTATTGTGAGTTGTTTCTTTGATCCACAGGTTATTAGGAAGTATATTTTTACATTTGTATAACTTAATGAGTTTTCTAGCTATATTTTGTTCCAAAAACTTACAGTCTCTGAATTTGATTTTTTGGAATTTATGGCAATTTGCTTCCACAAATGCTTGATTTTTTAAAAAACAATGATCCAAGCATATATGAAAGCAATGTATGTATTGTAAAGTTTTGGGTTAGAGTGTTAGTTCACATGTGTGAGTTATCCTTATACATATAAAGATATGATATATCTGAAATATGATGCATTCCTTTCCATTGAATTAATGATAAGTAGACTCAAAATTCTTTCACTGTTTTTCATAATGTAAAATTATAGCATAAAATTTATTATTTTGGCACAATATTATACATGTTTATAGATACAATCCTACAAGTACCTGCGTTCTGGCCTATTTTGTCATTTGCATTGATTTTTTTGTGTAGATTTTTAGGGATACATATGACTGCATCATTGTGTATGGACAAAAAGAGCTTAACTCTGATCTTCTAAATGCCTTTTGTAAATTTTTTCTCTACATAGAGCACAAATCCATGTACAGTGCCTATATCTGTACATAATCAGCAGTCATCGTGCCTGCTCAATAGGAGTCTATAGTCCAGGTCGAAGCTCCCTGACTAGAGCGCCTTCGCCCTGCTCACCGTATGCTTTTCACCTGGTGACTCCCACAGCGTGGTGTCTGCCAGACTGCCTGAGGTCAGCATGACTTCCGGATGTCATGGGCTATACTGCTTCTTTAAAGAGTGTCTCAAAGGGATCCTGCCTGAAAGAAACGATGTCACGCTGTTACATTTTGCTGCTTATAAAGAGAACAAGAACGTCCTGTATCTTGTTCTTTTTAGCTAGCTTCAAACAAACTTATCCTGTTTAAAAGCAGAAATAGAACTGATAAACTCACCAACCCAGGGTCTCCCCCCTCCATGTATTTTCTGGTCTAGAATACACCTAATCATATAAAGAAATGCTTCCTAGGAGCGTGAAGGAGAAAAACATCTCTACCCCAAAATAAGATTGTTAGCATCCGATGTGAGCTGTAGGAGTATTTGAGGCTCTGCCATATGTCCTGGCTACAGACATTGAGTTCATAGTGACTAAGAAACTCCAGGGGGTTCTCTAAGCCACCACGGTTATAAAGGGTACAGCATTATCCCAGCTGAACTAAAATTTAATATGATTCATACTTTACCACCCACGGTGACCTTAGCAGGTGGTGTGTCAGACAAATTGAATAGAGGGGCTGGCTCCTGGCTACCAAAGAGCCCAACATGCTGCTTTCCTGGTGGAATAGAGAAGAAACTGATAAATACTTGTAAATGCCATGTGTTTGTATGTGTATTTATTCGCTTCTTTATTTTAAAAGACTTATGAGAACTACTTTTAATGTAATCCCTAAATTTAAGTTACTTGTGAGAAAAATTTTATATAAATTCATCTTTAGGTTTTCACTTCACAAATTTTTAAGGATACTTCAGATAAAATTAGAGGGGTCCCTTGTCCGGGCATGGTGGCACACCTGTAATCCCAGCACTTGGGAGCCTCAGGAAGGAGAATCATTGTGAGTTTGAGGCCAGCGTGGGTCACAAAGTGAGGTCATGGGCAGTTTGAACTGCACTGTGAAACGGTCTCAAAAAGATTAAAAAAAAAAAAATAGAGCAGTCCCTAGAAGGAACTGTGACTCAGATGGTCCAAGGACTTAGAATTGTGTCATTCAAGGTGAGGATTTCCTCTCAGGACAAAATTAGAGGGAGGATCCAGGAGCACTGTAATGAAGGGGACGGGATTGAGACTGCACGTGGGGTCTGTGACTGGGGAGGGCGTCTCCACAATTTCAGTGTTACATTTCTAGAAACTAACTGTAGGTCACAATCACCTAAGAGAATAATGAATAAACTAGATATTAGCTATTAATTTAGAATAGAAAACAGACTTTATGTGGAAATCAGTCTGCTTTATAACGAAGTCTTTTTTGGCAGAGAATAAAGAAAGAAAATTGGCTTTTTCCAAAAAGTTACTTTTCTTAGACTTTGTAGGCTGGTGAACTCAGTCATCTCCATTCTAGAGATGCTTGTTTTGATAATAATTTGGAAAAGCTGTCTCGAGGCATCTCCTGTCCCCCACCTGAGGACATCTGTACTTCTGCTCTCCAGCTTTTAGCCCTCTCACTTTTATTTGTCCTGAGCACAATCACCTGCCTCATCATACCTGTGACAGGTTAAATTTTCTGAGCCTGAGGCTTACATTACAGACTTTAATTTGGATGAGCAACTTTGTGGTGATGTGAGCAGCTGTCTGGCAGATGGGTCAGAAGAGCTAGGGCTAGACCTCAGCTTCCTGTTACCTAACGGTCTGGCCTTGACTTTTTGTTCTGGCTTTAGTGGCTTAAGCTGCAAAATTACGTCCCTTTCACCTTTGACCTGTGACTCATCTAGTACAATTGTACTTTAGCAGTTCAGGAAGAAGGCATTTAGGCTGAGAGGGATGAATCGCTGTTCTTCAGGCAAAGGGAGTTTGTACCACCATGTTTCTCTCGGTAAAGTCTTCGCTTTTAATTCAGAAGCCCTTGTTTCTGCGACTGTTCTTTTTCCTTTGGCTGACTGGCGAACCAGTGCTGATGAGCTGCCCAGACAGTGTCTTCCTCGCAGCTCTGCAGCAAGGGGTATCAGAGCAGAGTGCCCCATCCGCTACCCTAGTGCTTACGAATGCCATGGCTTGAAAAACATTTTTAATTCAGTCAGTTCAATTTCTGTAAATTGAGTTAATCTCTAGTTTAAGCATATCTTGGGAAATTGTCTACCACCTGACCTTTATCCAAATTTCCATGGAAATAGCAATCTTACAACAGCATGTTCTCAGACTGTTCTAAAATTACCAGCTAGTTTAAGTGTGATATTGAAAACTTTCTACCAACAAAATGTGCTGAAGTGTGTACTCAGGTGCTCAAGAAGTAGGTTTAACTTGAAGCAATTTACTAAAAAAGATTCATTGCACAATGCACCCTTGGGCTTCCCCTCAGACTTCTTTGAGACTTTTGGTGCTGTTTTGTTTCCATCTGAAATCAAACAACTGAAGGGACTGAGAGAAGAAGAAAAAAAAGAGAAAAGGCAAAGCTTTGTGGAATTTTTTGTTTGTTTTCCTTCTAGAAGGAAGAGATTCATCTATGTCAGAAAAAGTGGTGTAGTCGTATTCTTTCGTATGATCAAATTGTGTTCTAGTTTAAGAAATAGTGTCAGATTATTCATCAAATGTGTTGCTGTTAGGGGTATGAAAAGCATTTCAGATGAAATAGTAGCCCGTGGGAGCAATGAACTGTGTATTTATAATATGCCTAATAAAAGTTCACATGCTATGCCTGTACTGCATGCTTAGTGAAAGTAATGGTGTTTGCTGTATTTGTAACATTTGAGTTACTTTGTTCAAACCAGCGCACACATCTGTAGAAAAGATTCGGCAGGGTGGTCACTGCAGCCGGCAGCACTTACAAGATCTTTTCCACACAGCATCAAACAGGATGAAACAACTAGGCTTAGAAAATAAAGTATCCTTCCAGAATTTAGAAATCCTAAAGTAATCTTGTCCATCCTTGATGTCCTGTGAGACATTAAAGGCTTGTCTTTCTCATTTTCTCCTTTTATCATGTGGTTATTGGTTTCTCAACTGAAATAGAAAATAAGATTTTGATAGGATAAAGATATATTTGGTGTTTTAGGTCTGAGGTTAATACCCTTCTTTGGCAAATCCCTGGATCAATAATCTGCATCCACTTAATATACCTCTTTTCTCACCATTGTATGTATTTGCTTAATACAAATTGGTGTTTTAGAGAGATTGGCTAATGAGGTTATAATATTTTTCCTAATTTGTTAATTTTCTTTTTAAGTTTTATGCAATTTTTTGGATAAAAATGTAGATTTAAAATTTTATTCACATAGTTGTATTTACCATTCTTTTTCTTTGTCTTCAAATTTTAAGTAATAGGAAAGCTTCCCTGCGCTAGGTTAACAAAGAGTCTCTCTTGTTTTCTTCTAATGTTTCCACTATTCATTTTTTAATTTAGAACTTGGCACCTTTGAAACTTACCTGGTGTATAGCATAAGGTACAACTCATGCTTTTTGATTGTCTCTTCAGTTTTCTCAAGACAATTTTTTGAGTTGTTCTTCATTTTCTCATTGATTGGAGATACTATGTTTATTTACACCAAATTCTATATGAAATGGAGTCTCTTTCTCGAGTCCCTATTCTGTTCCTTTTATGAATGTACCTATTTTTGTGTTAGGACAATTGTTTTGTTTTGTTTTGTTTTGTTTGAGACAAGGTCTTGCTGTATAGCTCAGGCTGTCCTTGGACTCACTGTATAGCTCAGGTTGACCCTGAGCTTGAGGTGATCCTCCTGCCTCAGCCTCTCAAGTGCTGGGATTACAAGCGTGCACCACTACACCTGGCTAGGACAGTACTTTTTGTTTATTTATTTATTTATTTATTTATTTATTTATTTTTGTGGTACTGGGGATCGATCTCAGGACCTTGCACTTGCTAGGCAGGCACTTATTCCGCTGAGCTGAATCCCCAGCCACATAGGGCAACACATTTTAATTATTGTAGCTTTATATTACTTTATGAGAAGTGTTAGGAGTTGTGTGTCCCCGCCACTCCTTGAAACTCTTGTTTTATTTTCTAACATGTACTATGTACTTTGCTTCACTGTCCCCCTTCCTTTCCCCAAGGTTTGGCCTTGCAATTCTAATAAATAGAAATTAGCTGCCTGAGAGCGGGTCTTCCTTTCTAATAAACTGGTGTGTGTTTCCCTTTATATAACTCTGTGTGTCTTTTGGGAATGCTTCAAAATTTTATTCATAAATGTGCTGCATTTTAAAAGCTTTTTCATAGACGCATCACCTTTTACTATTGCCATTAGTATGGAATCTTGTATTTTATTTTTTAACTCTGTATTTGTACATCTGAAATTTATTGATATCTACACAATTATTCTATGTCCTGCTACTAAATTTTTTTATTGCTTATTCTAATTTTTCAGTTGAATATCTTAGATTTTCCTTATCAATCACAGATTATAGTAGTTTTACTTCCTTATCTAAATTTATACCTATATATAAATGTTTATACCTTTCATTAATTTGTATTATTAATGTCCAGTACTCTTAAGTAATATCGGTAAGAAATAAACACCCTTTATTCCTCAACTGAGCAATTATACCTCTCATACTGTCTTGGTAAGCCTGATGTTTGCTTTGGAAACAAGGTGTGTTTCATTAAGTTAGGAAGGTTTCCATCTGTTTCTACTTCATTGAAGCTAACTGTATTTCTAAATAATAGCCGAGCCCCAGGGGTGTGTATTTATAGCCTCCCTACCATGATAGAATCAAAGCTATAAAAGCAAAGAAACTTAGGACCCTCTAGCCCACCTCCCTCCCTTGGTGACTAATAAATTCCAAGCACAGAGAGGTTGTAGTTACCCCAGGAAACCCCATAATTAGATCAGGAGACGAGCTGGAGCGTTTTCTATTAGTCTCATGCCATTGTTCCCGTGGGTACTTGACACTAACACTGGCATTTCTCTGTGATCATCTTTTCCTTCCTCTTGTGCTTCCTTCTTGGAATTTCCGCACTTTATCCTTTTCTTTTTCTAAACTGGTACCTTTCCGATGTGCACGGTGACAGTCCCTCACAGGGAGTCTGCACCTGCACATGGTGCATCTGGCGTCGCCTTTCCACTGTCTTCCCCTCCCTTCAGCCTCTCTTTCCCTCCTTATTTACAGAAGCTTCGTTTCCAGTTTTCCTTCTGTTTTTTCGTCTGTTCCTTCCTTTGTCCTGTCGCTCCCTTGTGCCCCTTCTCATCTGAAGATTTTCTTCCCATTTCCCAGTATTTATTACACAGTTTGGCCCTTATTTACACTTTCAGTTTCTCATGCCAGAGAAACGATATGGTATTTACACATGTGTGTCCAGTTTATTTCACTTAAGGGTATGGGCTCAAGGTGCATCTATTTAACTAGAGATGTCTCTACTTTATCCTTCGTTATGGCAGCATAGCACTGCATTGTCTAAAAAAACTCACATCTTCTTTATCCGTTCATGGATTGATGGGCATTGGGGCTGTTTCTGAGAGTTACAAACTGTGCTGCTATGAACATATATTGCTGTGGAATGATGCTTTTAATCTTTTGCGAAGATGCCAGGAAGGGAATAGTTGGGTTGAATGGAACCTGTAGTTTTAGTTTTTTGAGGAATTTCCATACTGATTTCCACAGTGGTTGCATCATTCTACACTCCCACCAGTACTGGAGAAGTGTTCCTTTTCCCACAGCCCGGCCAGCATGTGTTATTGTAGATTTCTTGACAATAGCCATTCTTTCTGGAATGAGATGGAATCTCAGCATTGGTTTAATTTGAATCTTTCAAATAACCAGTGTGTGAACATTTTTTCATACATTTATCTGCCATTTCTATTTCTTTATCTGAGAAGTGTCTATTCATTTCAGATGTCCTTTTTTCTTTTTTTTTTTTTTTTTTTTGGTACTGGGACCTTGCAGTTCTAGGCAGGCACTTGTGCCAGTGAGCTACATCCCCAGCCCGGGATGTCCATCTTTGGATTGGATCTTTAAATTTGAGGGATTTGACTTTTTCCAGTTCCTTATATATCCTAGGTATTTGTCCTTTGAGGAACAGCTGGCAAAATTTTCTTCCCATGCACTTCACTCTGTTGGTGGTTTCTTTTGCTATGCAAAAGCTTTTTCCTAAGATCAGATCTTAGTTGTTGATTCTTTGTGATATTTCCTGTGCCAGGTGTTCTTCAGACAGAGGACTAATATCTAGAATATACAAAGAATTGCAAAAAGTCAGACATCTCAAATTTAATGACTCAATCCGTAAATGGGCCTCTGGACTTTACTTTGTTATAGGTTTTTAGTTACGTCTTCATTTCCATTGACTGATCCTGGTTTATTTAGGATTTTTATATCTTCTTTATTCAGCTTCGGTGATTCATATGTATCTAGGAATCTGAAAATTTCTTCTTATTAGAATACAAGTTTTCAAAGTGCAGATGATCTTCTGAGTTTCCATTACTGACTATGCAGATTTGGGTCTTTCCTTCCCTTTTCTGATCAGGTGGATAGGGATTGTCAGTTTTACTTAATCTTCAAAGAACCAGCTCTTCCATTCATTGATTCTTTGTGTTGTTTCTTAGTCTCCATTGTATTAATTTATGCTCTTATCTTTATAATTTCCTCCCTTGTATGAGCTTTGGGTTTGACTTGCGCTTCTTTTTCTAGAAGCTTGAGGTTCAACATTAAATTGTTTGTTTAAGCTTGCTCTTTTTTTCTCATAGGGGAATTTGCCACTATAAATTTCCCTCATAGGACCACTTTCATAGAATCTCACAAGTTTCAATGTGTTGTATTGACATTATTGTTCAATTGTAGAAACTTTCTAAATCCTCTTTAATTTCATCTGTGGTTGTTTGGGAGGGTACTATTTAATTTCCATGTGTTTATGAAGTTCTTATGGTTTCTTTTGCCATTGATTTCCGGTTTCATTGCACTGTGGTCTGATAATATGCATGGGATAATTTCAATTACTTTGTATTTACTTAAGCATGTTTTATGAGCTAGTATGTGGTCTGTTTTGGAAAAGGTCCCATGTACAGCTGAGAAGAATGTTGTTATGGTTGATACATTGTGTCAACCTGGGGAGTCTGGAAACTTCACTAAGTGACTTGGCAGATCCACACCCTGTGGTGAAAAGGGCACGCCCTTCCTTCTCTGGGATGTTGTTCATTGTGTCAGTGTGAGAAGTTTAGAAAGTTAAACCAATGACTGAGCAGGGGGCAGGGTCCCTATTTGTACACATCCTGAACCTGTGCAAGAGGAAGGCATGGAGATTATGTGAGTGCGGCCCCCTGGAGGGGTAGCCTGCTTACAGTGCCAAAGCCGCCACTCCTCCCTTTTGCTCTGGTTGCTTTGCTCTTCTGCCACCATGAACTTTTGCCCTCTGCCATGTGCCGCTCTGCCTCAGAGCCAGCCAAGTATGGACTGAAACCTCCACAAATAGTAGGCTAAATAAACCTTTCCTTCCTTCATTTTGGGCGTCAGGTATTTTGTCTCAGCAATGAGAGAAAAGTAACCAAGACTAATGTGTATTCTGATGTTGTGGAGTGGAACACTGTAGACATCTACTAAGTCCATTTGTTCAAAAGTTTGGTTCAGTTCTGATATTTCTTTCTTTTTTTTCTTTGTCTAGTTGATTGGTCTAAATGTGACAGTGGGGTATTGAGGTCTCCCATTATAATTGTATCGGTGCTTATTTGATTTTTCATGTGCAGGAATATTTGTTTTATATAGTTGGGTGAGCTGGTAATTGGTTCACATATATTTATGATTGTTATCTCTTCCTCTTGGGTTGTTCCCTTTACCAGGAATGTAGTGACCTTTTTATTTCTCTTTATCAGTTTTGGCTTGAAATTCACTTTGTCTATAAATAGAATAGCTACCTTTGTTTTTTTCTGGGTTACTGTCGCATACAGTATTGGTTTTCATCCTTTGACTTTCAGTCTATGAATTTCTTTTTGAATTAAATGTGTTTCTTGTATGCATTGTATAGTTGGAACTTGCTTCTTGGTCCATTCTAGTAGTCTGTTTCTTTTGATTGGTGAACTGAGATCATTAACGTGGATGCTTATAATTGATATGTATTCATTTATCCTTGTCATGTTATCTTCCTGTCATTGGTTCCCTTTCTCCCCCTTCTGGTTAATTACCTGCTTTGCCTGGTGGATTCATTTTGTTTTAATTCATGGAGTTATGGTCCTCATTATCTCTTTCTAGAGTGTCCTTCATAACATTTTGGAGCGCTGGTTTTGTGGTCATGAATTTCTTCAGGTGTTCTTTTTCATGAAAATATATTTTTCCATAAATTTTGAAAGATATTTTTGTGGGGTGCATCAATCTGGGTTAGAAGTTGTTTTCTTTTAGGGATTGAAATACTTCACTCCAAGCTTTCCTTGACTTGAGGATTTGTATTGAGAAGTCTGCTGTGATTTCGATGGGCTTTCCTTTGTAGGTGATTTGTTTCTTTTCTCCAATAGCTTTTAATATCCTGTTCTTATGTTGAATTTCTGGAATCTTGACTTTCATATGCCTTGGTGTAGATTTTTTTTGTCATGCCTAATTGGAGTTCTATATGCCTCACTGACTGTATACCAAATTCTTTTTCCACACTTGGGAAGTTTTATGCCTTACTTATGTCAGGTTTTTTATGTCTTTTGCACTATCTCCTGCAATTTCATTGACCCTGATCAATCTTATGTTATTATCTTTGTATAATGTAGCAGCTGCGGAGTTGATTTCTTGTGGTCCCTTGCTATTTTTAAGAAATCTTTCTGTTCATGATCACTAACCACAATTCTGTCTTCCATATCTGATAGTCTGTCCTTATATTGGCTCATCCTGCTATCTACACTTTCAATGGAATTTTTAATCTCTTGGATACATTTGAATCTGTTTCATGTATTCTGTTTCTTTCCTATGTTGAGCATTCATGTTTTCCATAATTTTCCTAAGGCCTTCTTTTTTTATCTGTATCTGCGCTAGAGTCATTAATCATGTGTTTCATTAGGATCACCATCTCTGTAGTTTTCTGAGAAATTATATCTGATTTGGTTTTTTTCTAGACCCTCATTCATCATCTTTGTTACTTTCATTGTCACCAGTTCAGAAAGTCCAGGTGGGTGGCTTTTGAACTGTCCCCCATCATTGCTCCCTGGGTTTGCCTTTAGTGAGCTGGAAGTCTGGGGTTGCATCTTACTTAAATGTCTTCTCATTTTCTATTTTTTTTTTTAGTTTAATTCTGGGCTTGTTACTTGTAAATTGCTTATGACAGGTACCTTTATTGCTAGTATTGAAAACCCTTAGGAATTTCTACTTCTCAGAGGTGTCTTTTAGGTATAGTTGGCTTTTTGATTTTGAGTCTGTTGAAAGATCTTACCTTTCAATTTATTAGTACTGAGAAGGTACTGTCTATTTGGCCTAACCCCTGGTTCTTTGACGCTGATCTATCTTACTGTTTATGACCCTTAGGCAGTCTCAGTCTTAGCATACCAGAAAGAAAAGTGATTAGAAAATTTATGTCACCTTGGCTAAAGTAGTATAATCAGGAATAACAACAGCTTCAAACACAGCCTTGAGAATGACAAGCTATTAATTTGCCACCTTTAACCCTGAGATTATATAACAAATTCTGAAACAAACCAGAAAGTTGCTTACAGTGAATATGCCCTCAATATAGCAATTTTACCCTTGGGGAGAAAATTTAAAAGGGGATAGGAAAATATAGAGAAATAGAAGAAGACAATGAGGTTAGAAGCAGGACTGGAGGGCAAAGGAAGGTTATGAAAACTTTGGGAAACTGGTGAAGAAGGCTGGAGGGAAAGAGAGAGGGAGAGATAAAAACAGGAACAGAGCAGAGCAACAGCAACAGCAAAGCTAGGAACAGTGTTCACATTCCTATAAAAAGGAACAGCCAAGAAAAAAGAGAATAAAACAAAGCGAAAACAGAGTAAAAAGAAGAGAAACGTCCTCTTCAGAGTGTAGACGAAGTAGACGGACAGAGCCCAGATCCACGCTGATTGTTCCCAAGAAGCCAGTCGTAGATTTATGGCAGTTTAAGGGATAATCTCAGCAAGCCTGCATCTTTAATTCTGCTGAAGTTTAGGGTTCTGCTGAAGTTCTAACTGTGGGGCTGAAACCAATTTTTTTCAGCGTGTAGCACTCCATGTGCTTCTGCTGGCTTGAACTTGGCTCTCTACCAGCTTGAACTCAGATTCTTGACTTCTTGCCAACTTGAACTTGGCTCCAACTCATCCTGATACTTGGAACCGCTAGGGGGAGCCATTCTAAAGCTGCTTTGAGTTCTGTGCCTCTCCATGATGGCTACTGGCCAATCACCCTCTCCTGGTGGATGTCTGAACCTGAAGAACTCACTAGCCACCACATTCTGCTGTAGCCACTGCTTTGTTCCACTGGTGCATTTGTCCATGGAGGCTTCTGGGGTTGCCAGTAGTCTCCATGTGCCTTCAGGTTGTGGCTGCCCCTCCCATACAGTGACTCTGGGCTCAGGGAGAAAGCACCATTTGCTGTCTACTTCTGCATTGAGGTCTCTCTCTTTGCTCTCTCTGTGGGCTTCAGTTCTTGCTTCAGATCCTTTCTGGGTCCCAGGGAACCACATCCCTCTTTCTCTTCCTCACGTTGCTGTATTCCAGTGTCTGGACACCAAATCTCAGAGACACTATTTCTCTGCTGCTTACTATCCTACCATCTTCATGGAAGTTGGGTATATTATTTCTAACGAGTGCCTCACTAACTAAATATCACCAAGTATTGGATAGCTCACCTCTCCTTCTGGAGTTAGAGTCCAGCTTCTTCTCACCTTGAACAAAAAATGGAATCAAATGAGCAAAAAGCAATAGGAAAGTTTATTCAAGAGAGGAAAAATGAGAGAGGGAGAGAAACTGGCTCTTTTTGAGACATGGTCTTGCTCTGTAGTAAACCAAGGCTGGCCTTGAACTCACTGTGTAGGCCCAGGCTGGCCTCAGAGTCTAAGCCTGTCCTTTTCTTTCCACCATGTTTCTAGAACCACACATGTACTGCTGGGTATGCATCCTTCCTCTAGCCTGTCACTGCTGAGGTGCCAAGTTTATCCAAGGAGATTTTTAGACAGTGACATAATCTCTTCCCCCTGAAAAGATCTCTTTGCTATTTGTGCTTCCTGGATAAAATGCATTTGGAAGACATCTGGAGTTAAATCAGAAGGCTCAGTCGAGCCAATGAACACCTCCAAATGTGTTTTAGCCTTGGCGGTTCCTTCATCAAGGTGATTTTTAGCTACCTATATGCCTAAATGCTGTTGCATCTTACATTCATTTGTGGGTGGTGTTCAGCTCTCAGATGAAAGTAGATTATAATATGTTGTAATATTTACATAAAAAACAAAGAGTTACGTATTATCAGTATTACATCTCAGATTTTGCGTTCACCACTTATCATAATTTTCATTAACAATACCAAAATTAATAAATGTTTTATGTGCTAAAAATTATATACAACTGGCAAAAATCTAAGCCAATTATTATTTTGGTTAATCATTTTCTACTACAAAACCACAGGTAACATTTCTTTCTTCCTATGGTTATCAGACTCTGGAGTCAGAGCAACTGGACTTTAGGCTTTTAGCACTGCCTACTTATGTGACTGGACACAAGTAACCCTCAGCTGAATGTCTTTCCTTGTCTGAAAAAATGAGGTCAGGGATAACATGAAGAGAACAGCACATGTAAAGCGTTAGTGTGGTGGAGGCCTCTGTAAACAATAGCTGTTCTTACTATAGCCTATTGTGGAAGCCTGGACGGCCTGGTGTTTTTACTTTGAAAGCATTTTTTATGAGCGTGTGTTGGCAGTACGTGATGTTACACCCCTTGGGGAAGTTGGTGCACGTGCAGAACACGTCTTCATTCCTTTTTCCATCTCTTTTCCCTTCTTTCTCTCACCCCCACTCCATCTTTTGATTTCCTTCTCGCTTGAGAAAGATTCGTCTCCCGAGTTCCTATTATCCATCTTTTATGTGCCCTTCCCTTATAATTTAGGTTTCCATATACGAAAAAATGATGCAAAATTTAAGGTTGTGTGTCTGATTTACTTCACTTAACATTACAGTCTGAAGGGGCATCTGAGAGAGGAGTTAGGGTGTGGCTGTCCTGCTGGGCAAGTGGGTGTGACCTGTCAAACACAGAAATCCAGGACACGCACTCAGAAATACAGTCCCGGGCCTTGCGCCTTGGACCAACCAGAAGGTGCTGTCTTCAATTCTAAGAAATCAAGCACGTTTTTGACAAGATGGCCTAGATCTGCTGTTAGCCTCAGGAGTGGAGGATACAAAAGACCGGGGCCACTGGCCTGTGGCCCCCACATTCTTTCTCAGGGGCTCCCTCTGCACCCTTTATACTTTAATAGGCCCATGCTCATTCCGCAGGGCACATTTCCTTTCCCTTCTTTGCTTACCTTTAATGAATGTGAAATCTCACTACCTCATTTTTTTGTCCAGTTCTTTGTTAGGACAGTAAGACACTGAGAAGGATCCCTGAGAAAAGCACAGTACCCCAGAGCCCTGATAACACATCCATTTTCCTACAGATGACTGAAGTTTATTTTTCTTTATGGCAGAACAGCACCCTACTGTGTGTAAACACCACATTTCCTTTGTCCATTTACCAGTTGCTGGATATATAGGCTGCTTCTAAGATTTAGCTGTTATGAATCTGCTGCTTTAATAGGGGTACGCACATACCACTGTAATGTGATGTTTTCAAGTCTTTTGTGAAGATACCTAGAAGGGGAATAGCTGGGAAGTGGAATTTCTAGTTTTATTTTTTTGAGGAATCTGCATACTGATTTCCATAGTGGTTGTATTAGCTTACATTCACACCAACAGTGTAGAAGGATTTCTTTTTCCCTGCAGCCTTTCCAACACTGGTTATTATTTGATTTCATGATGATCCATCCCTTTGACTTATATTACTTTTTTTTTTTTTTGGCAGTACTAGGGATCGAACTCAGGACCCTGCACTTGCTAGGCAGGCGCTTATTCCACTGAGCTATATCCCCAGCCCCGACTTATATTACTTTAGAGATTAAAGAGTAAAAGTGACAGCTCCAAGCAATTTGGGTCAGTAATGGTAGAACAAATCATCTATGCACATACTCTCCTTTCTGAGAGTTAGAACTAACGTACTTGTAAGGATTTGATCAAAGTCTCTCCTCTGTTGTTCTTCCTTAGAAATTATTTGTGAAACCAAGTCCATTAACATTTGTCTAAATCCTAAGACAAAAAGTACATTATGAACCTTTTTTACTAGCCAATTAATATTTATTGATCATATGATAACTAAGATTCAAAAGCCTAGTATTCCTATTCTATACTTTTATAGCTGAAATGGACTAGGGCATCTTTTATTGACAATTAAGTAATTTTGGGGTATCTCTTTTATGACAGGCATAATACTATGCCCTAGGCATGCACAGATAAAAGGATATCTCCCTGCTCTGAAGCTTACAGTCTATCTTAGTGTATAGCATGGAATTTAAAAGCCACCTCTGAAATGAAGATTTTCCTGACACCTCTAGGCTTTAGGTGTAGGAAATGATTCTTTGATGTGGACACGTTGCACCCTATTTTTGCTCTTATTTTGGCATTTCTCACACTGTAGGTTAATTGCCTGTCTCCTATGCTAGACTCTGTGCTGTCTGAGAATAGCAGGTGTGTCTTAAAGAAGATAACTAAATCACAATCTTGACAGATGTGGGTGCACATGTAATTCCAGCTACGTGGGAGCCTGAGGCGAGAGGATCATAGGTTTGAGGCTGGCCTGGGTAACTTAGAAAAACCCCGTCTCAAAATGAAATTTTAGAAAGAGCCTTAAAGAACTTAAAACAGTGACAAAAAATATAAACTGCTGGTATAAAGAATAAACTTCAATATAAATTTGTATGGAATAAATACTACAGTGTATGCTGTAAGAGACAGAAGGTTTTGGGGAGAGTTATTTAGGACAGATGACATTTGAGTAGAACCTGAAAGGAGCGCACTGTGAATTGACTCCTGGCCAGAACGTCACGCAGGAGCTCGGTTGTGACTGCCGGCATTTTTGTTTTCAGAAGGAAATATGAACAAAGGGTACCTGATCGTTTTGTCACTAGTGTGAATGATGGGAAAAGAGATGCAAGGCTCGGGAGGGGCAGTGTGAAGATTTCCAGTACTGTAGATGAGAGATAACTAAGGTGAAAATGGATATTGAAAGGGAGCAATTCTGGAAACACGGTGCACGTGGACACGTCAGAGTCTATCTGTAGTAAGAGTCAGATTCCATTTTAAGAGTCCTTATCTCAGAGGTGGTGGCAGAAGCTCAAGTGTGGGAGAGGTCATTTAGAAACAGAACCGAACAAGCCAGAGAGGCCTCAGAACCTTGTGGAAATCTTGTGTTTAAGGGTAGGTAAATCTTTATGTTTAGAAGACATCACGTTTCAAGACTTTTATTAAGAAAATGAGGAAAACTATGTCTTTGGGGTTATGTGGTTTGCTCAAGAGAGTGCCCAGCTTATGGCAGAGCCCCTTAGAATCCAGGCAACCTGATTTGTAGCTCGGGGAACTTTCTATTACTTTAGGCACTAGTTTGATGCTGAATGTAAAAATCTCATCTACCACTTTGCCCATCCTCATCAATTTTGGTGAAACAAACTACATTTGCTGTTTTTGACCCTTTTTGTAGATCAAAATAACCTCTGTCTCTTATGCTTATCACTACCAATAGCAAAGAAAAACATTTGCCGTTGGGAACTAGGCATTTATAAGCTGTGTGTATAGATGCCATTTAAAATTATAATGTGTGACATGAATTGGTAGTAGGAGTTGTACAAAAGCTAGATAATTAAGTCTACCTTATGTTTCAAAGGCAGTTAGTCAGTCTTATACATTATTGTCTCTTAATCCTTTACGTAAAAAAAAACCCTACTGCATTTTCAATAATGAATTATCTTTAATATCCCCCAGATACCTTGCTGTATACAGAAAGGTTTTGCTCAAATAAAGCAAACCAAATGATTTCACACAACTCTATAGGAGATTTTGTTGCTACTACTGCTGCTGTCTTCTATGACATGTTCCGAAAGTGTTTTTCAGAATTGTTTTTAACTGTTAATCATCAAGTGAAATATTTATAATGCAAAGAGAGAGGCCTGAAAAGATGAAACTTTGAAACAAAGAATATTTAAAAGGCAAGTGTATGATAGGACCTGTCTACAGAGTAGTATTATGTTTTCTGAACTACAAAACTAAATTCTGGATTTTAGAATTTGACTGTAAGAACTGAACTTTGAAAATGAACTACTACTAGCCATTGTTAGTGAAGTATTTACACTGAAATGAGCACAATGCTATCAATACTAAAAGTTGATGATTTCTGCCTAGAAAGTTGATCATTTTTATTCTTAGAAAATAGATTTTAGCCACTTGAATGTGACATACTAAATGATCCTATTAGAATGCTCATGTGTAGATTCTTGGCCTTGGAGAAAGAGATCTGAAACATAATTTTAAATTTAAATCCAACATAAAGATTTTAGAAAAATGAGTTTTGATTTTATTTTGATTTCTTTGCTTACTTTACCTACTAAAGTATAATATACATATAGACAAAATCTTCCCACATATACAATTAATGGAATGTCACAAATTGAATACACTCATGTGTCCAATGCTCAGATCAAGATACAAAATGTCACCAGCCCTTCCGAATCTACTACCCTTCCAGTCAGTAGATACTGCCCACCCCAAAGTAAACACTGGGAGACAGTCCTCCATGTATTTCTCAAGTTTTTGCACGTCTTATGAGTAAAGGCATTGATTCCCAGTGCAATCTGCAGCATCGGTGTTTGAGCTATGTTCAGGAATCCTGTGCTGTTACGCAGAATTGCATGAAGATCATGTGGAAATGGAGCAGCACAGTCATGAACATCTCAATCTTGAGGCATTAAAAAAAGGAAAGTTTAAAAAACGTAGGGTACGCAAGGTCAGCACAAAGTAAAAGCCTTGTCAGTTACCGTTGTCCAGTACTTCCGTGGGAGTCGTCCCAAGGGCAAAGGTCAATCATCCCGGAACCCACAGAGCCTGGGGATATCACTAGCTTCTATCTGACGATATCTGCATCTGTGGCCCCCTTCATGCAATAGGGAGAACTGCAGTGGATTTGGCGACACCTTCTTGTCAGCCATCTGTCACGCTCTGGATGCTGTGGTTTGAAAAACCAGGCAAAGAAGCTGCAGGTAACATCTTGGTTCCTGTGAATGAAGGACTGGGGTTTATGGCCCCACGTGCCATATAACCACAGTAGAAAGAGATTCCACTTGGCTGAAGGGTTCAACCTCTCTGCTCCTTGATAATCAGCTTGTTTCTGAGTAAGGTGTTTCTCTGAAAGAACTTGAACTTGCAGCTTGTCCTACGGTGTCTGAATTCCTTCCCCTCCAGACTGGTTAGGTATTTTGAACATTTTTGCACCTTGGTCTCTGTTTTCTGCAGACAGAGGTAGTTTGCTGGTAGGTTCAAAGAGCAGTGACCCGTAAGTCAGGGATGTTCTACTTGATGTGGTTCTTCTGTTCCAGGTACTCTTTTTTTTTTTTTTTTTTTTTTTTT
>PVLD010016507.1:0-44795 GCA_004027595.1 Dinomys branickii | reverse complement strand
AAGACTGCTCCCCCACCCTCCCAGGGTTCCCTGCAGGTATAGGGATGGATCTCCTCCCCCACTCGGTGATCTGGTCGCGAGCGCCGATATCTCACCAGTTATTGGAGTCCCTGCAGGCATGAAGGTTCCAAGGTGCCAGTCTATCCTTTGGGGCTTTCTGCGCGGCTCGCCCGATGCGCACGAAACGTGAGACCACTGGTCGTTGTCGCCGCCAGAGAGCCGATCTCTGTCGGGAGTCGCCGGAGAGCTGCGCCGGGTCGGGGGGCGGGAGGGATCGAGCTGTCTGTATTCTCGGGGCGCTAGGACCCAGCAAATCTTTCTCTCCGCTTCCGGCGGCGTTTGGGTCCCTCCGCGCGGCTCGCCCGGCACGCGCGAAACGTGGGACCGCCGGGCGTCTCCGCTGCCAACAAGCCGATCTCTGTCGGGAGTCGCCGGGGGGCTGCGCCGGCTCGGGAGGCGGGAGGGATCGAGGTGTCCGTGCTCTCAGGGCGCTAGGACCCAACAAATCTTTCTCTCCGCTTCCGGCGGCGTTTCGGTCCCTCTGCGCGGCTCACCCGGCACGCACGAAACGTGGGACCGCCGGGCGTCTCCGCCGCCAACAAGCCGATCTCTGTCGGGAGTCGCCGGGGGGCTGCACCGGCTCGGGAGGCGGGAGGGACCGAGGCGGCCGCGCTCCCACTGCTCTTGGACCGAGCCCATCTTCTTCCCTGCGGGGATCGTCCCTGGCTCCCAGCGTCTGAGGCTTTCCCACGTTTCGCCCCGGCAGCCTGGTCCGCCCTACCACATCTCCCCCGGCATCTCAGAGAGATACGCCCAGTTTAAACTTCCCAGCCGAGGTCCCGGCATTCACGCTCGCCAAGTCTGTCTCGAGCTGGTGGTGTTTGTTAAGGAGGTTCGCTCCCTTGCTGCTCACCTGGTCGCCATCTTCCCCGGATCTAGAAGCACCTGCTGTGACTTTTCATAGTTTTATAAATGTTAATTTCTATTCCTTTTGGTATAATCAGGGAAACCCAACACCTTGTGATCTGCCTTATCTTAGTTCTTTCAAATTACCTAGAGATTTTTGCATTCCTCTATCATTCTAAAGAGCATCATTAAACATTTTAATATTTTCGCAAGTGGATCATACCCTCAAGTAAGTAAATTTTTTATAATATCAATTTTTCTCCTATGTAAAATACAAATGAGCACAATCATAGATAACCCTCTATTTCTGTAGGGACTTGCTAACCCTGAAAGAGTATGCTACGTTAGTAAGACATGTAACATTTTTTGACTAAGTAATTAATTGGGATAAATGCTTATGTCTTTGAAACAAAGATCTTTTTAACAAATTGCAATAGAGAAATGAAACAGAGGACAATGTGTGTGTATGCTTGTAAGAGAGGTACCATTTCTTCTGAAAATCTTGTCCTACTTCTCAGACTGAATTCTTTTAAGCTATGTAAAACTTGATCAGTGGAGAAAGCATGAGTACAGCTTTATGAACTGTTACACTATGAAGATTCTTCTCAGTAAAGGTCAGTGCTCATTTGCATGCTCCCCTTTAAGGATCCTGATTTCTCCAGATGTCTTCACCCGTTTCCAGGTACCCCATAGGTGCACATGAAATTGAGTGATTAAAGAATTAAGACCAGTGCTTGTGGGCAACTCTGGGACCAATCCTGCAACTATAACTTCATATTCTGTGCTGTAGTGCCTAGTCTAGTTGACATTTGAAAATATAACACTTTCAGCTTTGCCTGGTCACACAAATTGGTTCCTCCTCACTTCAGGACTGTGCATCTGTGAGGCCAGAGGCGTTCCTGAAAGCCATGGTTGTAAGAGTGAAAACTTCTGGGGTATGAAAGAAGAGATTTGAGGACACAGAATCTGAGTGAGCCACTGTCTGCTCGTACCTGCTCAGCATAGTGAGGGTTGTGGCTAAGGGCATCTGCAGAGGAGAGAAATGTCAAACACAGGGCTCTACATTTTTAAAAAACTGTCATTGTGATTCAAACCTCCAAAGACATTCATTTTCACTGAGCCAGTCATTCCTGTCAAGGACATGTTTTCTAAATAAACATTAAAGTTGAGGCCAAATGGTTGTCATGAAAATGTCCATCAGTCCACTATTTATGGAAACATAAAATTGGAGATAATAACATTTGTCAGTGGTACAATATATATATGTATATTATAGCACATTTAGAAAATGGAATGTTATACAGACATTGTCCTTATGTTTGCTTAATGTAAAATAATATAGGGAAATTGATACATCAAAAAATACCAAAAGAAATACATTAAATTATGTATACAAAATGTTTTCATGGGTAAAATATTTAGTGGGAAAACATAGAAAACACTTGCTAAAATATTAATAGTGCATTTGTTTTGCCTGGAGTGATGAAGGACTGGTGTGAATATTTTTTGCTTTCTTAAATCAAATGTATAGTAGCATTTCCTACATTGAATCAAAGCTGACAAAATTATAGTTGAATTATTATTATTTCGTGAAATAGAATGAAATTTACTTAAAGGATGGAAAATAATTTTTAAAATTAATTATAAAATTAAATGTTTCCTGAGTTCTGGGAATTGTCAAAGTCCCTTTTTTGTTAGGTAACAATGACAGGTGAATGGATAAATGGATGAATGGTCAGTCGGACTGATGCATGTGGGAACGGAACAAGGCATAGGTGGATAATTAGATGAACAGAGAAGGAGAACAACCATGCAGTCAGTAGATCCACATGTTTATAAGAAAACTGCATGTGAACAGAGAGTACATAGAGAAGACAAGTCAGTGGTACCTAGGTAGACAGGCACTTGTGCCTCTGAGCTGTCTCTCCAAGCCCTGTACCTAGATAGA
Source organism: Dinomys branickii (assembly GCA_004027595.1). Classification (NCBI taxonomy): domain Eukaryota; kingdom Metazoa; phylum Chordata; class Mammalia; order Rodentia; family Dinomyidae; genus Dinomys; species Dinomys branickii. Next base: position 41,941 of record PVLD010016507.1, on the reverse strand, counting down.
GAGAAAAATGAATAAGTCAATGTATGAATAGTTGGATGATTAGTTAGACAGACAGATAGATACAGAGACTCATAGATAATTAGAGGGAATTTTAGAGGAATTTTGAAAAGCTTCCTCTGTAATGTTTCTATTTGAAGAGCAAATGCTCTCAAAGATTTTAATGAGATTATGAACTTCGGTTCTGGCATCACAGAAATTGATGATCTCCAAAATGCTAACAAAAAGTAAGGAATGAGTATGAGGACCTAGGTAGAAAACCACGCCAATATTCATGAACTTAAAAAATAATACAATGTAACCAATGCATTACTTTTTTCATAACTTGAAATAGTGTTGTTCAAGAATATCCAATTCATTATCTAATGTGTTTACACTTTCAGACATGTTCTATTGAAGAAAGCAAATATTCTCACTTTTAGTCTCAGTTTTATTAGGTGACTATTTTGACTTTTGATTCCATAAACAGCATAACTTATCATTTACAAATTAAAATTTATTAAAGTAATGCACTGCTAATATAAATTGAAATACCATTGTGAAATCTTTATTTTAAAGATTTTTTGAAGATTTTCTTGAACTTTCATTCTTTACATTTTCACAATCTTCAGTTTATTTCACATTAGATATATTTCAAATTGAAATGCTTTATATATATATGTATACATGATATTTACTGATAAAAATTGGAGTTTTCTCCATAAAAGCTGCCAAGGTCATTCTTAGTGGCTTTCTTTCTTTTTGTAACTGAGCAGTACATTTTGGTAAAGACAGATGGAACCTAGGAGTATTAAAATGAAAGCAGTAACATATGCAGTGGGGAAAACATGGAAAATATAAATATTTGCATAAAATATACCTTTTGTCCTGTTTCGATACTGAGATATCCTGCCCAACTGGAATTTGGGGATGCAGCGCAGCCACAAAGTCTGGGAAATTTTACTGAGATACTTAGCTCTTTGCATCAAATAAATCACTAGATCTGCACTGAATACACGTAACTCAGGGCTTCTTTCTATTCTGGATTTCTACAAAAGTTGTAACAAATTAAAATTTAAGAGTAGTTGTAAATATAATGCTTATGGCAGATTTTCTTACTCAAGTTTCTAAGAGAAGGGGCAATGTAGGACAGCATCGATTTCTCCAAAACCAGCCATACTTTCTTAGTAATTCTGACATTTATTGTCCAGGGAAAAGGAAGACATCCAGTAGAAGTCAGTGGAATCATAACCCAAATTTTAGATATACAGAACCAATGAATCACACTTACCATTTATGATTCAAGTTACAACAGTTTTCAAGGTAAACTAATTAAACAATTAGTTCTGAAAGATGTTAGCTTTATTTAAAATTTCTAGTCAAATTATTGCTAAGGTCCAAAGTCATACTAAGAGTGATTGGAAAAAGAAATCTGATAGTAGAGGTATTTGTTAAAATTAACCCATTTTTCTGTCTACTTTGAAAACTAAAATTGAAATTAAAAGTCATATCCTGCTCTGATGTGCAGACATAAAAAATAGAGAGAGAGATCACTAATTTCATTCCTATTCATTATAATCCTGTCCCTGAGGAAAACTTGAGGAAGTGAATGGAACTGCGGATTCTATGAAAGCTGTAATTTTTCAAATTTCCTAACATTGAGTTCAGAGAGGGCAAATTGACCACGAGGTAACTGCAGTTTGTTATGTATCTTTCAGAGTGGTAAAAACAATTGGGTAGAATTTTGTTTCATTACATTATTTACAAGGTGTGTATCAGTATGTGTGGTTGCCCTCGAGACCAATGATCATTCTCTTTCTTTTTTTCTTCTTTTCTGTCTTTGTCTCTGTCTCTGTTTTTGTCTCCCTCTGTCTCTCTCCCTCCTCTCCCTCTTCTCTCTCTCTCTATCTGTCTCTGTCTCTCTATCCCTCCCTTTATTTCTCTGTTTCTTTCTCTCTCTTCCTCTCTTGTTTTCTAAAGGAACTTCTCTAAGTTCTATGGTGAAGTCTTGCAAATCATATACACACAGATGCACATCAATGTGTATTACTGATTTCTTTCTCAGCCCTCTTAACATCGTTTCCATTTCCTCTTGAAGCAGTGATCCTTCCTGCACCTAATCTGACTATGGCAGAATTCTACCACACCTTTGTGTTTAGTTTCTCCAAGTTGGTAACACACTCTCTAAACTGGGGGTAATAATACAAGTTACTGCACATATTAAAATCAAGAGCAAAAAAGTGAGCAGATAAAAACACATTCTAAAACAAGTTACAAAAGCATATGTCATTTTAGAAGGAGTATACTATAAGGTCTAAGTGCAAGGAGAATAGGGGGAGAATATGCTCAGTGCATACCATGTCACAAAAAAAACACTTTCTCATCCTTATTGTACATGTTTAGTTCATGAATTTTGAAACTTGTAATTCACCCACAATTTTTAATGAGAAATTTTAAAACTGGTAATACATGAGACTCTACTTAGTAAAATACTATACTACATACTTAAGAAAGTACAGAGAAATACTTATAGTTTTAGTAAATGACTTAAGCAAATATATAGATCTCATTTTTAGTTTCATTAAATAAAATTCTTCACTTATGGCCATTATGTCATCCTGAACATGACTAAGATAAAATATGTCTTGATATTAAAAATTATGGATCACATGTTTATACACCACAATTTTTAATAGTTGTGTCATGGAAACAATCCAAATGCCCATCAGCTGAGAAATAGATAAAAAAGATGTGGTCTTTTTGTATGATGAAATAGTACCCAGCCATAAAGAAGGATAAACTGAAGACTTTTCTGGGTAAATGGATGTAACTGGAGACCATATTCATAAGTGAAATAAATCATAGGCATATGTTCAAACATTGTATCATCTCCTTCCTTCCTTCCCCTTTCATTTTTTCTCTTTTTCTCTTTTTCTTTCTTTCTTTCTTTCTTTCCTTCTTTCTTACCTTCTGATGTAAAAGTTTCCTCAGGGGACTTACTATTTCTACTATATTTAATCATTGGAGGCTAGTATAGCAAGTTGGCTATCTAACTCTATGGGAACAAAGTTCAACCAACTTCTGGCCCAGAGCGCCACCTCTTATGCACCCTATAAACTACGTGGTCATTAACATTTGGAAAAAGGGGAGTTCTGCAGACCAATGGAAATCAGAATGGGAAGGCCCCATTTTCAGTGATCCTTATCAAACCACCTGAAGTAAAGTTGTTAAGATAGAAAATTGGTTTCGCTTTTCTAGGATAAAGCCACCAAACCTGAACTGTTAAGGAACTAGACCAGCCACAAGAATAAATGCATTCCTGGTAAGCACCATACCTTAAACTGGCACCTGAACTGGGACTCCTGGTTTTACTTGGATCTGTACTTTCAGGAATCTAACTAAGGCTACAGCACTCAGGCTCTTGGTGGATTATCTAACATCCCTCATTGCCATGCTTTCTTTACCATAGGAAGTATGAAGAAAAGTCCTCAGCAAATTTATCCTAAAGAACAGCATAAAATTTAATGTCTCTCATTGCTGATTCTTCCCTAGTCTATCTTTTAAGATGGACCAAGAAGTATATTGCCATGTTCCTTTCATATGTGATAAAGTTTATCCATTCAGGGTTTCAGATAATGATCCAGACTATAGCCTAGGACTCTAGACAAATCAGCACACTTTCTCTTTTTGAACAGGCAGCTCAGCAATTCTTGACACACAGGCAGTAACTTTTTTCCCATTGCCTTCTGACAGATTCTTTGCAGTCGAGTCAGTGAACCTCAACATCCAAAAGCAGTGTGAGAGCACAAAACCCCCAATGAGTAGGACCTACACTCCCTTTCAGCAGGAAGTAGTTAAAGAGATCAACCCAGATCCCATAAAGAATTAGTAGGATTATGTCTGTCAGGGGAAATGAGTTAGGAGATTAGGGGAGGGTAAAGTTGCTGAACAAGTGGGTGTGACCTGTCAGTTATGGAGACAGAGAACAAACACAGATCACACAGTGTGGGATGACTGGACAAGCACCCTTACCCTGTACAGGGACTGAGCAGAAAGTGCTCATTCAATTCTTCATTTCTAACCAGCATGAAACTAAGTGGACCTTTGACAGGACAGCTAACTTCTGATATCATCCCAGAGAGCTTCTGACAGGACCACAGTCCAAAACGTCTTCGTCACCTGGGGCAGAAGCAGTCTGAAAATAGGAGACACAAAAGACAGTCACTGTCATGGTCATGGTACGTGGGGAGCCTTTCACTAATGCACTCTCGCTCTGGGGCCTAACTTTTCCTCTGTTTTCAAGCAGTGTGCATCCTTGCTTACTTTATGCGTGTTTTGTCCAATTCTTTGTTCATGACATCAAAACCCTGGAAGGAATCTCTAGAGGACCCCAAATCCAGTAACTCCAACTGTGCATTTCCTTTGTCTCATTAACTAATCACCATATTTTATACACCATAGAGAAACAGTGGGGGAGATAGAGTAGAGCCTCAAGGACATAATGGAAATAGATATTATTTCCCAGCAAAATTTACCAAACTGTAAGATAATATTCTTTTCAAACAGCTTTGTATTCAAGAATACCATAGTACATACTTTTAACTTTTTAAATTTTCTAAAGGAATGCAACCAAGTGTGTTGTTCTGTGCTTACCTATAGAGAAGACTCTCAGAAGATTCTGAATGCTTCCTGTAGAGCAACACATGTGGGACAGAGGAGAACTGTATTATTTTACTAATGTTTGCTGTGCTGCATCCAACTTGATCATGAGAGGATAGAAATAGTACTGGGCGCCAGTGGTGATGGACTAGATGCTGCCACTGGCTCTGCTCCTCTGATGTTGCTGGAGCTCAGGAAGCAGGCTTGTGCTTTCAACATTCTATCAAAAATCCTGAGTAAATGGGAACAGAACTGAATGAGGTGAAATCCTGGGAGAAGAAATTATTTTTTCTCTCTGAGAAGATTAGATTTCACACAAATGACATACTTTTATAAAGTTTCCAAAATGGCTGGTGGGTTCCGTCCTAAACCTGAAGTTCAAGTGCTTGGCCAATGCTCATGACCAGTCTTTGGCAATAATCAACGTAAAGCCCGTAGCACAAATTCAATATAAACTTGGATTAAAGGTGAAGAACAACCACTTTTTCCCAATGCTTCACTTACCTGGGTTTGACTTAAAACCTCATTTTCCATTTGGCATAATGGACCTGCACCTAGATCTGCCCAACTGAATCATTCAGAGATCCTCAAGATATTCTGTGTGCAAGGCTCATTTCAGCACTGCAGCAAGTGACCCTGGGCCAGGTGTCACAATACTGAGTCACACTCAGTGAATCTCAGTAGTAGCAGAAGGCCAGGGTTAGATGTAAAAGCAGGTTGGCCATAAGTTTACAATAAATTCATGCAAGATCCACTCATATTTTTCACTGTTAGCTAAGACTGGCCTCTAATGATGGAACCTTGGTGATTATAACAACAGGGAAAATAAGCATCTCAGAGAAAGTTTATTAGATACTTTCCAAAGAAAGGTCAGTTCTTTATATCTCAAATGACAGATAAGAAACCTCAGTGGGTAGGACAATGGTTAGATCCAGTGCACATATGTGTGTCAGGCAAAGCTGGAACAAAAGAATTGAGTCCTGCCATCCTGGTTGTGTTTTGGTCCTGAGTCTCATTCAACTGCTCTGGGGTGACGTCCCAGAGGATGGGTTGTTTCTCCTTAGTAACTGCTCAAACTTTGGAAGTGTCTTACTGATAGGGAAAAGGAGATTCCACTTTCTTTTTGCAACTCCATTTTAAAGGAAGTCACTTAAAGTTCATTTAAACTGTAGTTAAGCCTCCTCCCCTTGGTTAGTCATAAACCAGAACAGAGTTATAAAATGAGAGCTTAAACAACAGACAAATTGGGAAACAGGCTAAATGTTAAACAACAATGGTCATCTGGAAGCTGGCTGACCAACAGCTTCTGGGAAAGGTAAACCTTTTGATAATTGTGTGACAGTCTTGTAAAATTCCAAAACATGAGGCGATGTTCACTATGGAAACCTAAAATGTACTTGAACTGAAAGCGAGACCCAGGTTGGGGTGGACAACTTCTCTGGCTCCTTTTCAGAGCCTGTGCATCTGCCAGCTCTCTAATAAAACTTTGTTTGTTTCTGCCTTTTTGGTTTCTTGTGAGAGTCTCTCTCACTGGACTCACTTTGCATATTATCCCTACTTGCATGACTTGTTTTAAAGTCTTGACTTCATAGACAGCTATGTTTGGTGGAAATATTATAAGGAATCAGACAGAGTTAGGCCCTTGAAGGAGTCAGTGTGAGAAGATATGAACATATCACAGCTGTGGCTGCAGGTGCATTCTTTGCAGGCAAGACCTCAAGATAAAAATGAATTTTCAAGACCTAGCTACTTCATAGAGATAAAAAATATACTATGATCACTATTACTTGGTTGAATGAAGGCTAGATATGTATCAGTCTACTAGGTGGGTGATCAGAACCTCACGAATCATCTCTTCTAATATGGTCCTTGTTCTTTCCATGAACACTTGCTTCACGACTTTCCTCCCTGCAGGATCAGTGTTACCTAAGCAACTGTGCTTGTAATCTTATGGTTAATCATAATTTTCTCCCACATTGCACCCACCATGTGATTTTGCATCAATCTGTGATTTTGCATCCATCTGGTGAGAAGTGGGCTTGTTGGCAACCAAGTTTCCAGGTCCTCTCTTGTCTCTTAGGAGCTGAATTTCACTCATTAAAACTTTCTACTCTTAACCTCCACTATTCCTTAGAATTCATTCTTCACTTTTGGGGAACACAAACCCGACATATATCCGGATATCCGTAGGTTGCACATTCTATTTCCTTTACATCACTGCCCTATACCCCTGAAAGCCCAGCAATTTATCTTGTAGTTTTAACATAGAGGGGTGTTCCTTCTTGTTTGTGTCATAGCTTTTCTTTACTTTCCTTAAAAACTTTTGCCTATGCAGAAATTGGAGCACAAACAAAATGCTTAGTTGAGTAAACTGCTCAGTTTCCCTCCAGTGCGGGAGGTTCTCCTCATGTGTTTTGATCAATGGGCTTATTACAAAAGTACAGCTTCTCAAATTTCCTTGAGTATTTCATATAGTGACTACAATTTCATTACCCCTGGTCATATTGAAAGTAGGATTGTTTTTTCAAGCTCTCCTATCAAATTAAAAGAATAGAATACCATTAATGATCTAAGATGATTTTGGAACTGCACAATCATTTGGGCCCTCTTTTTAGGCTGCAGGCACACATTGACTAAGTATTTCCTAGTATTATTAAGGAGACTTCTTCAACTTGTGTTTTGAAGTGGGTCTTTGAAGCAGAGCTCCACTCTTTCGGAGCTGTGTGGACTTTCGCAAGTTCCCACATATCTCTGTTCACGTTTCTTCCCTGATGTGTGTGAGAGGAGTCACGTACTGTTCTGGTTATTGTGAAAATGACCAGAGCAACTCATGCATGGGGTGTGAAGAGAAAACTCTGCACAGGAAGTAATTGCAGCCTCCTTAGAACTCCGTTAATCTGTCAGCTCAGGAGGGAATTGTGTGCCTGTGCATTCCTGAAGAGCCACACATAAATGTATCAGTGGAGGACAAAATATACTTCAGCCCAGAGAGTAGGGAATGACAATTCATAATTAGGAGACTAGAATAGAGTACTCTTTGCAGTTGTCAGAAAACTCTTCCTGGAGGAAAGTAAAACATTTCCATGAAAACAAAAATAGCAATACATGCTTCCTTTATTTGCTTTGTCATTCATAGTCTCACATATATAATGAGTATTATTAGTTTAGTGTTATAAGAGATGCAGCATGAACAAAAATTACACTTTTTTAACAATAACAAAGAAATACAGAACTAATAAGTTTATAAAACAAAACCCAAAGTGAGAGACCATGTAATTGTTCACATTGTTTAATGACACAAAATTCCTCTACTGTGGGTGCTTTCTATTAAGTTCAGGATAAGAATAACAGCAATAGTCAGTGAACATCCTGCTGTCTTACAGCTGTGACTGAGACCGCACTGGGCCTGTGTCTTTTTGAGGTGGTCCTTGTTGGAGCATCGAGTCCACTTCTCAGGCTTTCTTTGCCCATCAAATATGCAAACACCCAGAGGACTGTTCTCATATACTTCTTTTAAATTTCCTCATAGGACAAATAAATGAAGAATCGTGACAAAACCAAACATATAGCTTTAAGTTCAGCTATTTTCCTAACAAGGTGAAACATTTTCTGTCAGTAACATTTCTTTGAAGGCATCATTTTCAGTGCTGTGTCCTCTTCCGCCCTATGACATAGGCTATGATATAATCACATGGGTGAGATGTAAAGCAGGAAGTGAACCTTAGGCTGAGTAAGGAGGTTGTTTCCCTCCCAATCATTATAAGCCCTGAGTTGAAGCCAACTTACAGCTGCTTCAAGCCCTGTGTTCCCCACAAATGTCACCTGGTCACATAGCCCTCTAGGGGACACGACAGATGCTCGGGCTGGCATCCCTCAGCAGCCACTATAGCTCACAGAATCTACTGCTCTAGTACACTGGTGCATTTCTTTCCTGTAGGTCTCTGGAATCTTCTGCCTTCATTATGTCTCCATAGATTTAATCTCCATTTCTAACAGCAAACCAGGAGTCAGGGTGACAGTGCAGTTTGCTAGCTCTTTTACTTTGCATTGAGGTCTGTCTCTCACTTTATCTATCTTTTATATGTTTTTGTTTTAATATTCACAGGTTTTGCTACATTGTGTATTATGTAAACTTTCAGAAATCACTTCACTTTAAAGCTTTTATCTATTAATGAAGTTTAATAATTACTAAATGTTTGCCTAATGTGTATTTTATGTCAACATTTGTTTGGTACTGCCTTCTAGATAAGGTTTACATCAGCAGTGTTCTTTGTATTTCAGTGATGTGCTATTTTGCTTTAAGCATCCACTGCATGTTACAGCATATTTAGCAGCTTATTTGGTCTCTACTTACTATATGACAGCGCTACCTGCAACTCCAATTTTGATTATAAAAAGTCTCCAAATGTTGTAAAAAGACATTAGGAAATCAAAGTCACCTGCTAAATACTAAATACCACTAAATAACACTACTTCAGACATGATGCCCTCACATATGTTAACTTGCATTTAGAAAATTATTTTTCTGTGACAACCTGTCATAAGTTCCCCCTGAAGCAGATCATTCAATGCATATCAGTCAGGACACATATACAGGACTATTGTAGCCCACAGTACCTAAGGAATAAATCATGAGCAGGTTTACAGGAGCACCAAAGGGAGTCTCCTTGTCCCAGGGCTTGTGCTGCAGCACAGCAGAACCGGCACTCAGGAGGGAGCCCTTCTAGACTAGGACATTACAGGGGTTCAGAAAGTAACCCTTATGCAGCAGCTTGCAGGCCTCGTTCCTTGGGGCTTAGGATAAAAGCCATGGGATCTTTTGGAAGGCTGCTGTGAATATGAGGCTTGCAAATAAGGAGCCCAGATACCTTCTTCTTGATCTCAGCCACTGCAGGTGATGTCTGTTCTCAAAATGCAAAAGCATGGTCTGCTGAAGGAGGATGCACCACGCTGCATGGCTGCACTAGTACTGGAGCAGAGAATGGTACTTTGACAGCTAGGGACACACTGAAGTAAACTGACACAGTCTTCTGGAGTCAAAGGGGAGTAAAGGAAAGTTGGGGGCTGCAGCTACTAGCAAAGCCACCCCCTCCTCTCCAGTAGGTGAAGAATCAATCTGGTCCTTCTCAGCTGTCTCAGAATCACTTTTCCAGGGTAATAAAAAGTGGTGGAATTCACTCACTTCCTAAACAATATATCTTTACAAATATGATTATGTGTTTAAATGAACAAGTTAACAGTGTGGATTCTTCCCTGTAGTAGCTATTACAGCACCAAATCCTGAATTCTAGGGCCTGAGGAGAGACCAGGCTGTCTTTTCCAGGATTGATTTTGGTAGTGTTCACTAAATAGACCATCTGGGAGTGTCTTTTGTTTTGGGTTAAACCGTTCATTCTTACTGCTGCTGCTGATGTCAAGCCTGATCCTCTGCAAGGAAGTGGCCTCTCATACGCTCTGTGGCAACACATGCCCACCCTCCTATGGAGAACTGTTTGGACCTGCAGTCAATATGTCTGAGTCTGTTTACTCCAGGAGTGAAAAATTCCTTCAGGAGTTTGTAAGTACTTCACTTTTTTCCTCTTCTTAAAAAGAGATTTCAAACAATTGAGCTTCACAATAACTTACATATGAAGGCCTCACCAGCCAAATTTTAAGTAACATATAATAACAAGTTAAAGAAGTTAATAGAACCTGGAACAAAGAGAATGGGAAAGTTTGAGGGACTCTCAGATTGACGAAGAAATAGTGATTTTAAAAAAATGCTTTAATTCGTATAATTTTCACAAATTTAAAGCCTGAATTTAAACCCTCTATTTGGGACCTAGGAGGAACACTGGTTTCCTGCTCTTGCCTGCAGGGCCAGTCTTTCTCATTCTTCACTGAACACACTGCAGATATCCAAGAAAGGTGGACGGCTTTGCATGAGTTAAGTGCATCTAATGGAAGGAAACTAAACTGATTTCATGTTGGAGGGATAAATCCAAATCATCAGGCTTTTAGAAAGCTTATCCAAAAATGAGTACACCATGGATATACAATATTAACTCAGATAATAAGGCACAAAAGTTTAAATACCATATGGTTTTTGTTGTTTGAGTTACCTAAGGTACAAATAAAGAGTAAAATGCTAGGAAACATTTTTCTAAGATTTGCAGTATGGGAGTCTACAAACACAACAGAACTCATAGGTTAGATGTGGAGACAGGGTCACTCTTTTGCTTTTCAAAGTTACACTAAAATTAGGCTGTTATATATTCTAAGACAGGGATATGGTAGACAACTGACTACTTATCACAAAAGTCCTCCAAGGAGAACATGGCCCAATGTTTAATGTGTATTATAGCATTTTTAAAATCTCTCTTCTGCTGCTTTAATTTCTTATTTTCTGCAGGTCATCTTTGCTTATTGTATTAGTACACAGCTGCAGTGCATGGTGTGGGTGCTCACTGCAGGGAGTAGGAACATGCACTTAACATATCTTGATGCTTTTTCATACCCTTCTTACTACTGAATTTTTGCCCTTGTCTCCAGATATTTCTCCATTTTCATTTTCATTTTCATTTTTATTTTATTTTTATTTTTAGTTCATGGTGACCACATATAATGATTACTCACATACATCAGGAGAGAATCTGAAAGACAAACTTCCATCAAAAGCTGGCAAAATTGCCCGAATGAAGCTGAAGATAGACTTCAAGACCTTGAAGGCAGCATTGCCACTAAAGACCATGAAAGGAAGGATCTCTTAAAAGTAACAAGGAACCAGAAAATAACAAATCAACAACTTCAAGACAAAGCAAAGAAAAATAATGTAAGATTAATAGATATGAATGAAACAGCAGATGTCAACAAAAATGACATAAAAAGACTATTTGCAAAAATAATAGCAGAAAATTTCCCATGCATGGAAAAATAATTAGAAATACAGATAAGTGAAGCATATAGAACTCCAATTAACCATAAACAAAATAAATGTACACCCAGACATATAGTGATCAAGGTCCCAGAACCTTAAGAACAGATCAGAATATTAAAAGCTGTTTGAGAAAAGAAACAAATCACTTATAAAGGAAAGTCCATCACAATCACAGCAGATTTCTCAACAAAAAAAAATCAGGAAGTCAAGAAGAGGTAGGAGTGAAGTATTTCATGCACTGAAAGAAAACAACTTCCAACCCAGATGATGTATCCTGCAAAATTATCCTTCAAATTCAATGGAGAAATAAAAAATCAAATTCAATGGAGAAATAAAAAATTTCCACAGCAAAGAACAGCTGAAGAAATTCATGAGTGCCAAACCAATCTTACAGAGAGTACCTAAAGGTACTCTAGAGAGAGATAAAAAAAGACCACAAATTCACAAACAACAACAGAAAGGAATCACCAAGCAGAGCGAGCAATTAAATCAACAGCAGGAAAATACCATGACAAAAATAAGCCAATACATATCAGTTATAGCCATCAATGTAAATAGTCTCGACCCACCAATAAAATGAAACAGAATGGCAGAGTGGATCACAAAACAAAATCCAACCATATGCTGTATACTAGGAACACATTTAACTCAAAGGGAAATTCATAGATTGAAAATTAAAGGATAGAAAACAATATTCAATGTGACAGGTACCCAGAAAAAAGTGGGTGTAGCTATTCTGTTTGCAAATGGGAACTTCAAACCAAGAAGCATCAAAAGAGGTAAAGAAGGTCGCTATGTACTTGTGAGGGGAAAATTTAAGAGGAAGAGATAACAGTCATAAACATTTATGCACCAAATACAGGAGAACCCAACTATATAAGACAAATTTTGACAGACATGAGAAATGAAATAAGCAGCAACACAATCATAACAGGGAACTTTAACACCCCATTGTCACAAAGAGATAGATCAACTAGACAAAAAATCAGCAAAGAAATAACAGAATTTAACCAAACTTGTGAACAAATAGACTTAGTTGAACTTTATAGAATTTTCCAGTAAACAGCATCAGAATGCACATTCTTCTCAGCTGCACATGGGAGGGTCTCTAAAATAGAACACATGCTAACACATAAAATATGCTTAAGTAAATGAAAAAGAAGTGAAATTGTCCCATGTATACTATTGGACCATAGTGCAATGAAACTGGAAGTTAATGACAAATGAAGTTACAAACACTCCATAAACACATGGAAATTAAATAACACCCTCCTGAACAACAAATGAGTCACAGATGAAATCAAAGTAGAAATTAAATAGTATTTATAATCAAACAAAAATGTAGAGACATTTTATAAGAACTTGTGGGACTCACTGAAAGCAGTCATCAAAGGAAAATTTACAAGATTGAACTCGCACCACAGGAAAACAGAATGAACACAAATAAGCAATCTTATGGTACACCTCAAGCTTTTAGAAAAAGAAGAGCAAGTCAAATACAAAGCCCAAAGAAGGCAGGATGTTATAAAGCTCAGGGTAGAAATTAACACAGTGGAGACTAAAAATAATACATAGAATTAATGGCTCAAAGAGTTGGTTCTTCAAAAGAATAAAAAGATAGATAAATCTCTAGCCAACTTTATCAATAAAAGGACAGAAAAAACTGAAATACATGTGATAAGGGATGAAATTGCCACAGATCCTGTAGAAATACAGAAGGTCAGCAATAACTACTTTGAAAATCTTAACTCTCCTAGAATGGAAAGCACAGAGGAAATGGACAGATTTCTAGATACATATGAATTACCAAAGCTTATTGAAGAGGAATTAAAATCCTGAGTAACTCATTATCCTCCAACAAAATTGAGAATGTAACAAAAACTTGCCAATGAAGAAAAGCCCAGTCCTGATGGATTTACAGCTGAAATCTACAAGAAATTTAGAGAATATTTAATGCCAATTCTTCTCAAACTCTTTAATAAAAATGAAAGTGAAGAAATTCTCCCCAACTCATTCCTGGCAGCAAGTATTATCCTGATAACAAAACCAGAGAAAGACTCAACCAAAACAGAACTACTAGCAAATACAACACAAATCATCATGAGGATTATATACCATGACCAAGTGAGATCCATCCCAGGAATGAAGCAATGGTTCAATATATGCAAACCAATTAATGTAATATAGCATATCAATAGATCCAAAGACAAAAATCTCATGATCATTTCTATTGATGCAGGAAAGGCCTTTGATGAAGTCAAACACTCATTTATGATAAAAATCCTATAGAAAATGGGAATAGATGGTCTTTACCTCAATGTGGTCAAAGCCATCTCTGACAAACCAATAGCTAGCATCATTCTAAATGGTCAAAAATTGAAAGTGTTCACTTTAGAAAGATGAACAAGACAAAGATGTCCACTGTCACAAATTCTACTCAATATAGCACTGGAAACATTAGCTAGAGCAATTAAACAAGTGACAGAAATAAGAGGAACAAGGATAGGAAATGAAGAAGTGATATTATCCTTATTCACAGATGACATAATACTCTACATGAAAGACCTCCAAAGCTTGACCAAAAGGGTTATGCATTTAATAACCAAATTCAGTAGTATAACTGGATACAAATCAGCACTCAGAAAGTATTAGCATTCCTGTATACAAACAAAAACCAGACTGAGAGAAAAATGGGGGAAACCACACCTTTCACAACAGCATATAGAAAGATGAAATACTTAGGAATCAATCTAACAAAAGAAGGAAAAGATCTACACAGTGAAAATTATAGGTTTTGAAAAAAGAGATCAAAGAGGATATCAGAAAATGGAAAGATATTCCTTACTCACGGATAGGAAGAATCAATGTTGTGAAAATGGCCATACTACCAAAATTGTTTTACAGATTCAATACAATTCCCATTAAAATACCATTAACGTACCTCACAGATCTAGAGAAAACATTCCTAAACTTCATGTGGAATGAGAAGAGGCCTAGAATAGCAAAAGCAACCCTGAGCAACAAAGGAAAAGCAGGAAGCATCACAATTCCTTACTTGAAATTATACTACAAAGCTACCTAGATTAAATCGGCATGGTATTGGCAAAAAACAGACCTGAAGATCAATGGAACAGATTAGAAGATGCAAACACACTCAGTCAACTTACTTTTGACAAAGGGGCCAAACATGTTCACTGGAAGAAAGATATCCTTTTTAATAAATGGTGCTGGAAAAACTGGCTTTCCACAAGCTGAAGACTAAAACTAGACTCGCGTCTTTCACCACGTGTTCAACAAAAGTCAAAATGGACCAAAGATCTAAATATTAGAACAGAAACACTAAATATATTTGAAAAGAAATCAGGTAAAAATCTTGAAGACATAGGTGTAGGCAAAGAGTTCATGAAGAGAAAACAAGCTGCATGGGAAATACTTCAAAGAATCAACAACTGGGATCTCATCTTATTGAAACGTTTTCGCACATCAAAAGAAATCACCAATAGAATAAAAAGAAAATGCACGAACTGGGAAAATGTCTTAGCCAACTGCCCCTCAGACAAAGGACTTCTATTTAGAACATATAAAGAATTTAAAAAGTCAAGCCCCCAAAATTCAAAGACCCAATCCAAAAATGGGCATCTGTGATGAATACACACTTTTCAGATAAAGAAATGCTAATGGTGAATAAATACATAAAACAATGTTCAGCATCATTAGTCATTCAATAAATTAAATAAAATTAATTTAGCAAATTAAAATAGCACTGAGATTCCATCTCACTCCAGAAAGAATGGCTATCATCAAGAAATCAACATATAACAAATGCTGGAGAAGCTGTGGGGATAAAGGAACCCTACTCCACTGTTGGTAAGAGAGTGTAGATTGGTAAAACCACTGTAGAAATCAGTTTGCAGATTTCCCACAAAACTGGGATTAGAAGTCCCAGTTTATGCAGCTATTCTCCTTCTGGGTATTTTCCCAGAAGAATTAAAAACATCATATCACAGCAATATATATGCACCCATGTTTATAGCAGCACAATTTGTTATAGCTAAATCTTGGAACAACTCAAATGCCCATTTACTGAGGAATGGATAAAAAGATGTGGTATTTTTATATAATGGAGTATTATTCAGCTAGGGAAAATATAAACTTGAGTTTTTTGTAGGTAAATGGATGCAACTGGAGACCATATTCATAACTGAAATAATGTGGCCCCACATGTGTCAATTTCATATTGTCTCCCTGGTGTAGGAACCTGACAGAGTAAGTAAAATGCAAAACTTACTATAGATGATAAGAAAGGGAAAGATATTACTCAAAGGAAGTAACAACTGGGATGAGGGAAAGAAGATAAAAGAAAACAGGAAGGCAAAAATAAATAAATAAATATTTATATAGAAGGATAACTGGGATAACTATATTGCTGATGTCTGATAGTGTACTGAGAGGAACAGTTAATACATAATGTTTTTTATATTTTGACTAATTTTGCATGTTTATATCTGGTAATCTGAGCAACTGATTGAAGACAATGACATGCAGTGGAATACCCATTGGTGAATTCCTATGATCTTGTGTAGTGAAATTCTGTATTATCTCTAAGGTTTTATTTAATAATTATTTCTTTATTCTCTTTAATGATTTGAAAGATCTTCCATTCTTACATCTGATAATCTGAGCAATATAGTTGAAGACAACAATATGTAATATAACAACCTCTGCTAATTCCTTTCATTTGTTTTGAAACCCTGTATCCTTTTTAAATGTTCTTGCTTTGTTTTCTTTATGTCTGTGATGTTGGTATGTTGCTATTGCTCTTTTTTAATTATTCTTTTTAAAATAAAAAAAGAAAAGAACACCAAAGTAAAATTTACTGTCATCTGTGGGGAGATTCTGTAAAGATTTTCAACTTAATTGAAACCAGACTTGCAAATAAGATAACCAGCAAATTACTTTAGAATCACAGTGTGTTAATGTGTCAGATTATGAAAATGAAAAAATTAAACAACTCTTAACTTCTAACAATAGAAAAAAGTATGGTGAATTATCAGAGCTATTTATGAAGGCCTGGCATGTTCTATGAATTGAAGCTCAAAATGTTTTGCAAATAATATAAGCTCCATTGTAATGGTAAGGTCATAAGAAATAGGGCTTACTAATCATTTCTAAAAATAGCTAGGACAGAATTATATCACATCGTTAGACCTCTACCACATGTCTTCTGCCATGTTCTACTGTATTCCCGTCTCCCCATGTTACACTCTCTCTAGGTCTAATAAGTCCAGTTCAGTTAAGTTGCTACTCTGTCTCATATTCACTCAACACAGCTCTCCTCCCCCTCTGTGGTGGCTCAGGGGGGCATAGCAGACTCATCGGAGGGTAAGGTACTCTTATTGTTTTACTCCCCATTTCCTCTGATCTTTTTTCTCTGACTAGTCAGTGACGAAATAGATGCATAGAAGAGGTCTGATATCTCTGACTTCTGAGCTGCTGTAGCAGGCTCCCATTGCTCACATGGACTAAACTTGAAATCACCATCTCAGTGCCAGGTGTGTCACTTATCAGTCACTCTAGATTCCCCAGGACACCCACTGCAGGGGACGCTTCTCGTTATAATCTGGTTAAATGTAATGATTTCACTTAATTCTGCCACCCACCCTATGCCTCTGTAGCCTCCAGGGTTCTTTCCACAATTTGCTGAAGGTCAGCCACTTGCTGCTGGTCCAATGGGAAACTCTTGCATCATTATCACTAGAAGCAGTGAGGTTGCTGCCAGAAGTCCAGGTGTCCAAATTTTTCAGGCTTTTTCTGTCTCATCCAAAGAATTATCTGGGGTAAAGTGTGATCAGATACATGTACATTTCATATAAAGTAAAAGTAGAAAAAGGAAAAATTGGAGAAAAAGAGAAATGGAAGAAATGTGAAGATATATTGTGCACATAGAATGTGCCACTGCAGAGACAGCAAAACATGAAGACGGCAATGGCCCCAAATCAAGGTTTGCCATCTTCCTTCCTCTCATAGATCCACTTTATCAGAAGTTTGTTTGCCCAGGATTCCCAGCTCTTATTGAGGGCTTGCCTTTTGTCTTTTACTCTCCATTCTGGATCTTTGTAATTGACAGATTACATCCTATTGTTTAGCCTTTGTTCCAGTCCTCTGTCATTGACATGTTACATGCTGTTTTCTAGCCAGAGTACCTCGCCGTAGTCTCCTGCCTCATTTCTCCTAGTGAGATAAAAATCCCCACAACTTTTATGGGTTGTTTAGGGAATAGAGGTCTTTGTCTTTATGTACCTACCTCCTGCTCAAAGCACCTTGGCTCCTAACTACTGGGGCTACTTAAGATTCTATGCTTCTTAGCTACCTCAGGGTTTTGTGAATCACTGGCTGGACTGTCAGTGAGCAATGAGAACTGAGTCCTCCAGTGCCGTGAATCAGGTTTATATTTGCCTCTAGAAGAGGGGTGTCCTATATAAACCTGGCATAAGACTGTGGAGGCTAACATGAATGTTAGGTAGACTACTAATATGCTCCACTGATCTGACACCAACGATTTGTACTGAAACTTGAACTAGAAGCTGTTTTTGAACAGGAGCCTCAGATCTTCTAGAAGTTCACAGTAGTCTCAGTCCTGTAAAAATTTGAATGATCTTTTCTCATATATGGTTTTTTCTCTTGTTTCTTGAGGAGGGTTAAGTAAATGACCCTTTAGGAACTGGTAATAGGGCTGGGGTCTTGTTTCCCGATCAGACTTCCTTTACCATGAATGCCAGTCACCTGCCTGGAAAGATAGACTACATCCAGAATTTGAGCAAGCAACATCCTGCTTCTCAGATTGTTATATGGTCAGGTAGCACTCGGAAGTCATACAGGGCACATCTGACCTTTGAATGGACATAGAGAATGGTATAAATAAGCTCTAAATTGGGCTCCCCTCTGCCTCAATCTATGTCTAGTGGAGGCATTATTTTAGAGAAAGAAGTCTAAACAGAATAATGGAATTTCTTTCTCCATGATGTCCAGGTTACTCAGGGCTCCTAGATACCTGTGGACAGAGGCCTTGTAGGCTTTCCAAGGCTCCTTCAGTCTTTATCAGAGTGAGAGGTGAGGGTTTCTGTGTGACTCTTCAATCCTTTTATAACTATCAGATTTCTTAATGCACCTTGTGTTCACATGATAGGAGCAGCTACCCTGTCAGATTTTGTTTTCAGCCTTCATTACCAGTCTCGGTTTGTTCTGTTCAGTTCTGTTGAAGCAACAGCGCCCTCTTCAGATTTTTTCCGTTTGTGCATCATGTTGCTTCCTTGCAAATGCCTTGCTCGCCCTTTTCTAAGATTTTCTCTTTTGTCTTTTAATCTGGGGTACAGCAAATTGCCAAAAAGAATTGGATATCTAACCACAATGGGTCTAAATGAGAGTCAAAGTTTGAAATGCATTGGCCAACACATTAAGTTGCTTTGAATACTCGGCTGGCCACATTGCTAGCAGTAAGTGAAAAAGGAATGGGATGCAAGCAGTCCCCTCTGCTCCTGGGTCCTCTCTTGGGCAGGACGAGCTGTGAGTTAGAGGAGGAGAAAGCACCACTCCAGTGTACCCTGGGAATTTCAAAGCTCTCTGAGGACCTTGATGAGGGGGTTGAGGGATACTGAGTTCCTCTGGGATGTTTAGCTCTGGAGGACTTCCTGAGTCACTTGAAGGGAGGACTGATTTACTGTCCTGAGAATGAGGTCAAGGAGATCTCTTAGCGGGGTTTTCTGTATTGTACTGAAGGGAGGCACCATATCAGCTGAGAACAAGGTGGGAGTCTGGAGAGAGGAGCTTCAGTAGTCTCGCTCCTTCTCACAGGCCTCTCTAAATACCCTACTTCCTGGGCTTTTCCAGAAATAAAGGTGCACAAATGCCTGAGCAGAAGGGCTTTTGCTCCACTTTTCAGGCTTTCTGTAGAAATGATCTAAATGTATAATAGTACTTTTATCACTCGATGCTTTTTAGAAAAAAAGATTTAACACAAGATCTTTACAGATACAGGAATTTACCAAATTGGCTTACAGGGGTTTCTCAGAGAGTTAGGTGTGCAAGAATGTAAAAGGTCTTTCTGCTCATTTGTGAGGCAAAGAATTCAGCTGAAGACATAGAGCTCAATGTATGGAGTGTATGAGTCCACATCTGGAGGCCAGAGTGTCTTTGATCGAAGGTTGAAGAGTCTCCTTGGTAACCTGGAGACAATATCCAATGTGAGGGCAAAGACAGCAGCTCCTTTGAAGAAACATATGCAAGTTTCCTTTGTTTGTTTCCCTTTTGTAACCATTTTACTAACAATTCTCTCCATGGTGGGTCTTCCACACCGAGAAGTATGCTGAACCACTTTAGCTGGGCATTTCTTACTCGTTGATACAGTCAGTTACCTGTCAAAATCCACCCCTTGTCAACATGACCACCACACATATTTCTTTAAACTGTGTTCTTCAGATACAAAGACTAATTCAGAGTGATGCTTAGCATGATAGAAGTATCCTGTGTACAAACAGAAATACACTATTTCAGTACCCAGAGTAAAAGAAGAGTTTTCTTTGGTGAAGCTTATTTGTAATATTTCATAATTTGGACATTGTAACATAGATTTCATAATACTTAAGAACTAATATTAAGTCTGTCAACATCATATTACATTGGAAGCATATTAGCAGAGAACTATTACAATGACAATCTTCATTTCTGCAGTCAATCTTTATGTTTTAATGTACTTAGAACTAACTTCTTCTCTCACTCATTCTGTTTTCCCTTGGCATTCAGAAATCATCTCAGCAGATCTTTGTTCCTTCCCAGTATGTTGACCACTACCTACACTCCTGAAGTTTCTGGACCATTTGTCATTTTAACTGGATTTACTTGTTCTTTCCCACTGATGTAATAGGGCATGAAAACACTAGGAGGTATCCTGAGGATTCTC
Source organism: Dinomys branickii (assembly GCA_004027595.1). Lineage (NCBI taxonomy): Eukaryota > Metazoa > Chordata > Mammalia > Rodentia > Dinomyidae > Dinomys > Dinomys branickii. Next base: position 21,434 of record PVLD010016507.1, on the reverse strand, counting down.
CTGCACTGCAAGTATTTTCCTTTCCTCCACTGTGGAGTAGTAATACAGTTTCCCCTCAATAGTTTGGGTCACCCATTACCGCAAACATCATAACTCCCTCTTAAGCTTGTTTCCTCAGGGAAACCAAAAGGAAAACAAAATGACCAGGGGGAAGTTTTACCTTCCATTCAATGTTAGGGTTGTTGCGCTTCCTAGTAGAAGTCTTCCCCCTCTGGAAGTTAGACTTCTAGCTAGGTCACAGGAACAGTAAGCAAATTTTTATGCTAGTGAATCATTAGGGATAATGGTGAGTGGTAGCATTCCCATTTCTGTCCCTTGATTGCTGGAGCTATGAATCTCGGTTATGAAAGACACAGTACCATATAGTTGATGCTGATTCAAAGCATATGCAGCCCTTTGAAGAACTTTGCCCCAACCCTCCAAACTATTGCCCTCTAGCCAGCCCTGTAACTATGTCTTCAAAAACCATTCCAACTTTCTATCAATCCAAACATTTCTGCATATTGAAGAACATGGTAATAGCAGTGAATTCCATGAGCATGAGCCCACTGCCTCACTTCTTTGGCTGTAAAATATGTTCCTTGGTCAGAGGCAATGCTATGTGGAAATCCATGGTGGGTGATAAGGCACTCTGAGCCCACAGATGGTAGTTTGTACAGAAATACTATGTGTAAGGAAGGCAAATCCATATCCAGAATACATGTCCTTGCCAATGAGGACAAAGTGTAGCCCCTTCCATGGTAGAAGTGGTCCAATGTAATCAACCTACACCAGTTTGCAAGGTGATCACTACACGGAATAGATCCCTATCAGGAACTCGGTTTTGCTCTCCACTGTTGGAATACTGGGCGTCCATCGGCGGATGAATGCAGATCAGCCTTGGTGAGTAGGAGTCCAGGTTGCTGAGCCGTTCAGAAACTTCATCCCTGCCATTATGGCCACTCTATATGAGCCTATTGGACAATGATGGGGTAAATGAAGAAAGAAGTTGACTGCTATTTGCAGAAAAGGTCATCTGATACACTTCATTATTAAAGTCTTCTTCAGCTGAGATTATTTTTGATAAGCATTTACATGAGATAAAAATATATTTACACAATTTTCCCATATGAGGAGTCTATCCACATACCTCTTTCTGAAATGTCTTTGCTGCTAATTTTCTAGTCATGTCACTTCCAAGATCCTGACCATTTGTTACAGCCCATGAATCTGTAAACAATTACACATCTGACCATTTCTCCTCCTAGGCAAAATGTACTACTAGGTAGGGCCATAAAGATATATTGCTGGCCTTGGCAGCACAAAGCAAATTGTTTCTAATGGGTCTTATGGATAAGCATGGAGAAAAATTGTGGCTCTTACAGCTCTTAAACTTCCTGGGTGAGGATCATGAAGGGTGGTAAGAAAGTGAAAAAATGAAGAAAAGAAACAAAGCTGTGATTGGTTGGAGTCCTCTCTCTGGAAGGTATGAAAAGAACTTAACCACTGTGGTGTATTTGTTTATACATTTGGCAGGTTGGTGTCATGTGATACCCCTTTGCCTAGAAACTCATTACTTGGATCATCTCAGGACTTGGAGTCTTTTGGATTGGAGCAGCTTGTTTATGTGGCTTGCCTTAGAAGCTCTTCATTCTCAGACCTTATTCTGCCCCTATGTGTGGTAAATTTTCAGCTTCCGTCACTCCCTATATCTGCTCTTTTTCTGTTTTGTAGTTGTAAGTGATGGGTGGTTATTTGAAGTTAGAGAATCTGTGCTTGGAGAACTCTAGACAATTTTTTTCTTGTGCTTATACTTTTCTGTTGGAAGTTAGAGATCACATTAAAGTGAGATTTGTATTAGTTAAGTTTTTGCTGTCAGTTAAGCAAAACTGAACTTAACTTGAGGTTAATTATGTCTCCTCAGGAATTACTTTGAAACCATGCACAGCATCTCTTAGAACTTTTATCAGTGTTGGCCATCTCAATAAGTCATGACCATTGCTTGATCAAGGTGCTTTCTGTGAAAGCTTAGGAGATTTCTCCCTTGGTGATTCCCTTACTCATACTATATATCAATGATCATTTTCCTCTGTGGTCCCAAAATCTCCTTGATCAGGAGACCAGGGACTCATAAAATTACAGGATGATGGAGCAAAGGTTCTTTCATGTCCTAGGTTCTCAATGACCTCAGAGAGCTGGAGCCAAAATATTTGCTGTCTTCCTAGCCCAACTATTTTTTTTAATATTTGGTTTCTAAATCTCAGTTGTTAAACATCCAGAAGAAAAGATTAATGAAATTACATTGTGATGGAGGCAATAAGGTAAAATATTACTATCTTTTCTAAATATCAAGCACCTTAAAACATAAAATAGAACCATTACTTTCTAACAACCATGGATGTTCTAATATTTGAATTCCTATAGAATGTTAACAGTCACATATCTTACAGAGAAAATTACAAATAAAAAGCCATACATAATATTGTAGTATGACAATCATGATGACATTTTGTAACACACTTAAATTTCCATGTTGATGTATCATAACCCTTTTAATCAGTCATCTCTAATACATAAAAGACTTTTACCTAACTTGCTGCCCTTTAATGGGATATATACCACATACATTTTTGTCAAAGACAGAAGTCTGAGTCTGAAAGAAAAGTCTATCATTATAAGCAATCCTCATTCTACACATTCTACATTCTACACTTCTACCTACACATTTGCAGGCATGAGTATATTCAATACACTACAAAAGCAATGACAATCATAATACCCATATGAAAACTCTTGTACCAGAGCATCTTTAAGTCAAGATCCTTATTGTCTAGCGTCTTGGTTACTTTTCTTTTGTTGCTGAGACAAAATACCCAACACCCAAAATGAAGGAAGGAAAGGTTTATTTAGCTTACAGTTTGTGGAGGTTTCAGTCCATATTTGGCTGGTTCTGAGGCAGAGTAGCACATGACAGAGGGCAACAGTTCATGGCAGCAAATAACCAGCAAATCTGTGGAACTGTAGGCAAGCAGCCTCCTTCTCTCCTTTAGCTTGTAAACAGCCTATCCCCAACCAGGGGGCATGTAGCTCTCACACAATCTCCATGCCCTCCTCTTCCACAGGCTCAGGATGTGTACAAAGTAAGCGCCTTGGCTTCCTGGTGAGTCACTCAGCCAAACCTCTAGACTCTCCAAGTTGACACAATGTATCAACCATAACAATCCACCCCTTGTCAACTTGGCAACCAGACACAGTTCTTTAAACCATTTTCCAGATACAAAGACATTATATTACATTAGAACCATAGTATTTCACCCCCTAGAGACTCATGCACATCCCTTTATGCAAAAGGCATTTGGTCCATCTGCAAGAGTTGCCAAAGTCCACAGTTTCATCATTGCTGAAAAGTCCAAGGCCCAAGTCTCCTCCAAGATGTAAGGCAAACTCTTTTAGTTACAAGTCCCCATAAAAATGGAAAGTTAAACACTTCCAACATTCAATGACACAAAATAAACCTTACCATTCCAAAAGGCACCAACAGGGGAATATAGAACATTGGGACCAAAGCAAGTACAAAATCCAGCAGGGCTAGCATCGTGTCCTGTAATACCACATCCAGCATCGGAAGCAACTTGTGGCACATTGTGAGCTCCAAAGGGCTTGTGTGAGTCCACCCCTATGGCACTTCTGGTCGTTACAGATTCCATGACTTCTCTGTTAGGCCTGCTTTGCTCCTTCCTTGCAGCTTTCCTCAGATGATCCACAGTCTTGTTTTTTCTAAACTTCTGAGGTCTTCAGTGCACCTTTGGCTTCACACTCACAGCTTCACACATTACCCTCTCAGAGGCACACTTCCTGGCCTCGCAGGCCTTCTGAAATCTGGGTGGAAGCCTCTTTAACCTCAGAACTCTTGAATTCTCCATGCACCTAGAGCCAGGGCCACATGGATGATGTCAAGGTCTGCTGCCACCTGGAACAGTAGCCAAACTTTCCTCTCTCTTGGCCATAGGGGTTGAGTGCCTGGATCGCTGGGCACACTGAATCCAATTCTGAGGAACAAATTCTCTATGCTACCTCCATTCTGGAACCTGTTGTGCTCACTGCCACAATTCTGGAACATGGCATTCTGTGGCTTCCTTCTCAAGGCAAAGTCTCCCACCTTTACAGTTTTGAGGCTGCAAAGGGTGAAGATTTGTTTCTTGTGATGCCCTCAGGCCCTCTTTTTTGTCTCTTGTTCCTTCTCAGCAATAGAGATCTCCTCAGCCTTATCTTTACAGTCCACAGCTTTCCAGGTGCTTACTTTCTGGCCAAACGCACAACATTTCAGATTATCCTGCTGGGTTCTTTTCTTGATTCTCAACATAGATCTGGCTAAAAGCCCCAACAATAGCCATGCCACTTCCCCAACATTCAACTGCCTTGAAATTTCTTTTGCCAGATTAATCAGTTCACTGCCACTCTTAATCTGTCTTAGGCAAAGTCTCTGGACATGAGCAAAATGTAGACAAACTTTCTGCCAAGCCATAACATACATCATCTGGAGTCCAACAACCAATGAAGTCCTTCTTCCCAACAGAAACCTCCCGAATCTGGTCTTTACTGGCAGGATTTCTATCAGCCTTCTGGTCTTCTGAGCTCTGACGAGAATCTCCCAGACAGAACAGCTGAAGGTGTTCTAGCACATCTCTTTCAGGCAACACCTCTGAACCTTTCCAAACTCTTCCCACAAGCCATGTCCAAAGGCTCTTGAACCACATAGTCAGATATAGTAACAGCAATGACTCCACTCCACTGGTACCAAATTCTGTCTTAGTTACTTGTCTCTTGTTGCTGAGACAAAATACTCAACGCCCAAAATGAAGGAAGTAAAGGTTCATTTAGTTTACAGTTTGTGGAGGTTTCAGTCCATACTTGGCTGGTTCAGAGGCAGAGTGGCACAGGCAGAGGGCAAAAGTTCATGGCAGCAGAGCAGAGCAAAACCAACCAGCAAAAAGGAGGAATGGCAGGCAAGCAGCCTCTTTCCCTGCCTAACAATGTAAACAGGCTATCCCACCCAGGGTGCCTGTAACACTCACACAATCCCCATGCCCTCCTCTTCCACAGGCTCAGGATGTATACAAAGTAAGCACCTTGGCTTCCTGGTGCATCACTCAGCCAAACCTCTAGACTCTCCAAGTTGACACAATGTGTCAATCATAACACCCATTCTAAACAACTTTTGTATAATTGTCTTAACAAATTTTAATGACCTATGAGAAAACCAAATTTGATATCATTTGACAAGCTGACAACCCAGATGAAAGCATGCTTTAAATCTATAACCCAAATTAGATTGTGAACAAATGCTCCAAAAATGCAAAAAAAAAAAAAAAAAAAAGGAAAACAGAGGAAAATTACTGAGCTCAAATAAAAAATATCTGTTCACATAATATCCCAACAGACAGAAAGATACACAGGTAGACTTACAAACAATTAGCTTACAACACTACAATGCACTCAGATATATTTTTGAACAAATTAAATTATAAAACCATTTTATAATTTTAGAAATTTATAATTATAAATAGACTAGTCAGAATTATTTGTAGGTCAGTGTTATGGGTGATACATTGTGGCAACTTAGGGAGTCTAGATGTTTGGCTGAGTGACTCAGAAGGAAGCGAGGGTGTTTACTTTGTACACATCCTGAGCCTGTGGAAGAGGAGGGCACGGAGATTGTGTGAGAGCTACACGCCCCCTGGGTGGGGGTAAGCTGTTTACAATGTAAGGCAAGAAAAGAGGCTGCTTGCACCATTCCTCCCTTTTGCTGGTTGTTTTTGCTGTGCTCTGCTGCCCTGAACAGTTTGCCCTCTGCCATGTGCCACTCTGCCTCAGAACCAGCCATGTATGGGCTGAAACCTCCACAAACTATAAGCTAAATAAACCTTTCCTTCCTTTATTTTGTGCATTGGGTGTTTTGTCTCAGCAATGAGAGAAAAGTAACCAAGACAGTCAGTTAGCAGAGAACTCATAAGAAGAATTTGGAAAGAATAAAATCATTTATCCATAATTAATATATAATTTTTGTATCTTATTTTATCTTAAGAATACTGCCAACTTTCAGCTTAGTTATCTCTATATAATGTGTTAACTAATCAAACCTTTATTCTCAGTTTTGGTTACCATCTCCCGGGCATCCTGGGTCAATTCTTTCAATTGGACCCAGATAGGTTCTAGCCCCATCCTTCTCTATGAGCTGTAGATCAGAATCAGAAACATCATTGCCACAGGACTGAGCATCAACTCCTTTTCCAGTTCTGAATCCACAATACAGCCAGACTGCATAGTGTGGCACTCAGACAGGCCATTCAGCATTTTCTGGAAAGACACAAGTATACCCTTGACCCCAAATTAGCACTGAACTCGGTCCCTTTATTATCAAGTATAAAGATCTTTCCAAAGAACCCTTCCTACCCTTTGTTTCTTTTACCTCAATGAATTGTCTTTCTGCTGTTGTAGTCCCACACCCAGTAATATTTTTAAAATTAATAGTATGTACTGCTAAGTGAAGTCTATTATGAGGTGTAAATTTTGTAGGGAAGGATTCCCCCCTTTTTTTTTGTAATTGGATTTTGAGCATACAGTGAGCGTGCTTAACAATTTTTAGAACTTGAGCATTGTAAGGAATTCTTGCGGTAAGGGAAATATGACAAGTTTTACAAAACCATTCAAAGGCAGCACTTGTATAGGCTGGGCAATAGTCAGTCTGAAGTGCTGCTGTAAGTGAGCACGTGGGGCTCTCGCTTGAGGCTCCTGCCTCTGCCTGTGGTTCCTTCTCTGTTGCCTCAGGGCTCTGGGTGAGCTCCCCTGCTGGCAACAGCTCATCAGCCCTAGGGGAGTACTGTCTCCCCTCAGCCTCGACATTCAGCACTGATGCTTTGGTGGTGGTGACCAGCAGAGTACCAGAGCCTGCCTTGCTGCCAGGGTGCCCTCCATTGCTGGTGCCCCCCCCAGGGGCTGCAGCAGTTGCTGCCTCTGTAGCTGTGTCCACCTTTTTTCTTTTTTTTTTACACATATTTGTAAAAGATTTATAATAGCACAAAGAAACCATAAAACAGTTACATATTAGACTAATAAAATATGTGTAGAGTCAGTGTATTGAAAAGTAAAAATTGATATAAGAAAGCAAAAAAGAACTAAGTAGATGTGGCATTATATTAATCAATAATTTGAAGACTATGTGTTAAGATGTCAAGTACCCCTAAACCATACTATAGATTGAATTTAATTTTATTTAAAGTCTCTCCAGGAATTTTTATAGGAATCAATGTTTTGATTCTGAAATTTATTTGGAAATACAAAATTTATTTAGAAACAACAATTTGGAAAACAACAGAGTTTGGAAATTCATGCTACCAGATATCAAGACTTACTGCAAAGCCACAGTGATCAGGGCACCAACATGGTTTTGGAAAACAGGATAGACAGTGAAATGCTGGAATGAGTCTATTACCAGCTCTTGAAAGCCAAATGTTGAATTTTTAGAAGTTTTATAGGTTAGTGGTTGTATTGGTTACATGAAATTGTCTGCTGTGAGAGTATTTTTAAACAAAAATCAGCAAATCACAAGTCAGGACCACACTACCCCCCACTACTAGCAGCCCATGACACTGAGCAGAGCCACTCCATCTCAGGCAAGCTCTCTGAGCCACAGCATCTCTACTGTGTGGCAGGGCTGGGGCAAACACGTCTGGAAGTTTTCTGGAATAGGCTGGCTTTCCAGATCAATTTTGAATGTATACTCATTTCTCCCATGATAGCCTCATCAACACTTTGGAGAGACAGTGTAAGATTTTGTTGAAGGGACAGACAGTGGCTGTGTTTCCCATACATGTGCAGCAAAGCAAGTTTTGGCAAAGTGCCCCTCACCCCCACAGCTAAAACTAGTACTTGTTCTTTCCCCTCATTGTAGGCTGTGGATGAATAACCTGAGTGATAGCTGCTGCGAAGGTGGCCCCCTGCACATATGAGGGGGCAATGTCTGCACAAATCTGAACCATTTCAGCCAGTGTAGCAGACCACTTTTTCTGAGCTCTCAAAGACTCTTTATCCCAGCTATTTGCATTGTCAAAGGCCAGCTATTAAACTATTAGCTTGCTAGCCTGTGTACTGCTTATAACCCCCAACTGACGTGCAGTAAGCTGGGGGCCCTGATGAATGGAATCAATGTAAACGATGTTTCACCCTTTGAAGGAAGTTTTCTCCAAGCAGCTATTTTAATTTGTTCATATACTTGTAATTCAAAAATAAGTTCATTATTTGTGGCAAAAAGGGCACCCTCTCTGGTTAACATGTCTTTTGTAATAGCTATGTTGTGAGTGGCTTTGTGAGCTGCCTATCCACACACAATTCAAATTATTTTTCCACAATAAGCAATCTCCTGGACTTTCACACACTTTAGCTGCTCCTTTTCAATCATTTGGGGCCGTGATCTGTGGTCCTGTAAGTTCTATTAAACCTAAGGTAAAAGTAGTCATAGGTCCATAGGTAGCACTATCTTTTAACTTTTTAAAGTCTTAAAGGGTATAGCTTCATGAAGATGAATGACTTGTATGAGCTACTGGGAATGTGAGCTTTAAGTGACAGGATAGCCATGTTGAAAAACCTCCATGGATTCTCTGACTCATCTGGCTTTTTTTTTTAGCACCCATTGCAAGAGAGAGAGAAAAAAAATGACTCTCTTCCCTGAGAGGTGGAAGTTCCAACCTGTGACACAGCGAAATTTCTTTCAGCTGAAAAAGCAGGAATTTCCACTTGTGGCTCAGTTAAGATTATCAACGTGGTGTTGTTTTGCCATCTTTTCCTCACTCAAGACTTGATTTTAAAATAGTGCTCTCAGTCAAATCCTTTGTAGTCATCTTAAGAGCTTATGACTATTAATGCACTGTAATGTACATCCACAAAAGAAAAGTAAATACATGAATCAAGAATACAACAAACGTTTTCATATATATCCGTGGTTTTTTTGAGAACCTGTTTGTTAAGTGTTTTACACCTGACATGGACTCAGTATTGATGATATGAATGGGCTCAATATTGATGACATCAATGGGTTCAATACTCAGGATATCATTGCACCTCTCTCCCTTTCATGTGCATACCAGAGGTGTCTTTCTCACCCACTAAATGATGAATTTCATGTCCCAGGTCCCTGTTTGGGACCATATTCTGCAGCCTATGTGGCTCTCAAAATTCCTCGGATGAGGACCATGAAGGGTGGTGAGAAGGTGGAAAAATGAAGACAAGATTCAGAAAACTGGGATTGAGTGGAGTCCTCTCCCTGGGTGGGAGGAAAGGAACTGCTCAAGCACTACAGTGTATTTATTTATACATTTAGCAGAATGGTGTCACGTGACAACAACTTGCTTAGTAACTCAGTGCTTAGATTGTCTCAGGACTTGTTTTTGGACTGGAGCAGTTTGTTTAGTGGCTTGACTTGGGAAGTCTTTGTTCTCAGACCAGCCTTGTTCTGACCCTGCATGTGTTATCAATTTCTGACTTCAGCCACTCCGCAAAAGTAGCTGCATCCCAAGTACTAGAAGTGTAAATCTGCACAAGCAAAGAAACCGTATCTGGTACAGAAGCTGCACTCGGGGTCACCACTTAATTCAGTTTACTGTAATCCACTATCATTCTCCAAGGCCCACTTGTCTTCAGTACAGGCCAAGTGGGAAAATTAAATGGAGATGTGGGGGAAATCATCACCCCTGCCTAATTCATCCTTAATGGTGGCATGAATCTCTGGAATCTCTCCAGGAATGTGATGCTTTTGGTTTACTGTTTTACCAAGCAAAGGCAAATCTAATGCCTTTTATTTGGCCTTTCCAACCATAATGGCCCTTCCTCTATAGATTAAGAAACCAGTGTGAGGATCCTGCCAAGCACTAAGTACATGTATCCCAATTATACTTTCTAGAACAGGGGAGATGATTGAAGGATGGGCTGGAGGACCTACTGGATCTTCCTGTGAGTTGGACCTGCCCAGCATAAGCTCCTACACTTGCTGAGCGCTACAGTGATGTTTTATATCCCCTGGGATTGGCATTAGTTCAGAATAATTGTCCAGTAGCCCTGAAATATATGATCATTTAACTTGGTAAACGTAAAGTTGCTTGGCCAAAAGGCTTTAGGTTCCCTTGGGGAAGGATGGGAGAAAGATTGACTATGTAAATTTTAGTGAACCAGGGTCTCCTCTTCTTTCAGAATGTTCTGGATCAGTAAACTGCTCAAATCTGGGAATTGGTTGAGGGGTTATGATTTTCTATTACTATGATTTGATGTAAGTTTGTTCATTTGCCCTTAAAGTTATGAGTGTATGAATTAGTAAAAATTCTGTAGGCTTCTCATCTATTTCACCTTTGGGAACAGTATGGCTAACCAGCCAAGGCCGTAAGTCTGTAGGTGTATGACCATTCTGATAACTGTTCTGCTTCTCATATACATTATGATTTAAGTATGTGCACCCTGCCTTTAGTGACTGAGTACTGCCACTTGATGCCTGCCACCTGCAAGCTAATCAAACCCACTGCCCTTAAGTTTCCCAAATGGGTAGACACTGTCCACACTGTAAGGTCTGGCATTTGGAGAAGAGCAATGCAAGGTTCTTTAGGGATGCCAGTGATCCCCTCACAGATCGTTTCTGAAGGTGTTAGTGAAGGGACATGACAAACCCAACCCAGCACTCCTATGTCCCTAAGTCTCTAAATCTCATCAGCAGTAAACCATGCAATATCAGGCATCTCTAACTCATTCCAATATCAGGCATCTCTAACTCATTCACACAGGCCACATTTTGATCCATATTTGTACCAACAAGTCAAACTATTAACCACCTTTCTTTACACCATGGACACCCAGACATGAACCATAACACATACATACTAAGAGGGGGCAACACCATGAGGGTCGCCACTGTGGATGGGGAGATCTCTTCTTCTGCAAAATAATCTCATTATAGTTTAGGAGCTCAGAATCCTCACCCTCCTCAGAATCCTCCCAAATATCTCAATCCCAGTTTATGGGACCCCATTCTTCTCTGATTAGTACCCACATCTTTATTTTAGATACCCTTTGAGGCCTAACATTGAACTTATACTGTATCTCAGCCAATCAAATTAGGAGGTCCTGTGTTTGGGTTTCTGCAATCTCAGCCCTGTGGCTAAAGGAGAAGAGATTCTCATCAGAATATACTTAGAAACAAATTTTTCACATATGTCTGGAGCTGGGAATTTGAACTTTTCAACTCCTTATTTTCCTCTAATCTTTTTGTCCCCACTGCTGTCAAACTTTAGATTTCCTGTGGATATTCTGAGCTCATTGTTTACCTTCATTAATTTGTCTAGATATGCTAAGAGCAACTTAGCCAGCACCATATTTCCCACTTTGCCGAAAGTTTACAAGTTTCCTATACAGAGTCACTAAATTCCTTGCATGTCACAAGGGATGAATTGGGATAATCAAATGGATCTACATGGCACATTACTTTAAACAGTTCACACCAAGGACTGTCAGTACTTCGTACAGTATCAATAGGAGAGACTGACATTTTTAGGTCTCATCAAATTAGACAGCCAACTTAAAGAAGCCCTAAAGTCATTAAAGAATTTCATCTTTACAATTCTATTTCTCTAGAACCATTTCTAAAATCTTATCAGTTGTTACTTAGAGAAGTGGATTAATTAAAGATGTACAAACAAATAAGAATTTATAAAATTGGCTTACAATGGCAATCCACAGTGTAAGGTAAAATGTCTGCCTGCACGCTGGACAGCCAAACGACCCAGTCAAAGGCCTGTCACTCAGTGTGACATACAAACCAGCATGAGGAGGGTGGAGGGTCTCTGAGGGAGGGCTGAAGAGTCTCCCCTGGAAAACAGGAGGTAATGGTGAAGGTGAAGGCAAAGACGAGCTTCTCTGAAGAAACAGATGCAAGCCTTTCTTCTCTGTTTTCTGTTTATACTCTTCTGGTAACAATCCATTTTAGGTTGCTCTTCCACACTCAGAACTATGCTGAACCATTTTACTTCAATTGACACAATCAGTTCACTATTACAGTATTATAACTTAAGTGGTCTTTCTGCATCTATCTCTTACCATGTCTGGTTGGGATTGTATCTAAACTGTACTGAAATAGTGGTAAGTCATTCCTCCTTCAGATTGGCAGGGTTAATTCTTTCTCACTATTGAAAGATATGGCCTGATGGTGGACTCACTGGGATCTGTGGGATGCTTTTCAGGATATTTCCCATGACATATCTTGAGGCAATGGAGAGAGAAAACTAGTTTTAGGGCCTCTAAGAGAGGGTTTTCTGCAGAAGGATGAGACCTGTTGAGTACCCAAAGTGCCTCTTGTGACCTAACATACTTACTAAAGCCTCTCTTTGAAGTTCTGATGGTCAGTACTGGTACCTTCTTTGATAAGGAGAGCCCCACCAGGGCCTTCTCAGGCTTGGGATTCTCCATACTGTTGTCCACTAATGTTTTAGGGAGAGGGCGGGGCTTCAGGAGCTCACTGAGCCATTTGAGAAACAGGAGATCAAGGTGGAGCCCTCCAAGGGGATCTACAGCCCTTGGAAGGGAAACAACATCTTTTTCACTCTTTCCATAATGTTTGGGTAGTTTGTACATAGCAATAGAGGCTAGCTGAATGTTTGAAAGGGAGTAACCCAAGTCCAACATGCTTTCTGAGAGTGACAGCTTTACCTCTTCTTTGTAAGTGTTAAAAAGCTCAGAGGCTCCCCAATTCATGTCTATTCACAAGACTACAAGAATAATCTTCTTTATATCATTAGCTTGTAAGAAATAAATGAATACAGTTATCAAAGGAATCTGTAATAAGTCTTTGTTTCAGGGTGATGAAGCACTATAGATCTTGAATGTGTATATCTAGTTCTCTGTAGACACCAGAATCATCATCTATGTGACTGTAGTGGTGCATGATGCAGACTACAGGAATGGGAAAGATTGCAAGGACCATCTGAGAGACAGAGACAATCGTCACCCACAGTGGATAGATTAGAAATCTTTCACATGCCCTTGATTTATATTCACATTTACAATGCTAGCTATAACTTACCCATGCCACAAACCAAGTCCACACCAACACCCCTTGAAATGCCCATGACTAGCAGGGGAATATAGTCTCCAGTGACTAAGAAGTTTCCCATTTGGATGAAATGTTTTAACTTTCTAAGTATTCAATATTTTTGTCTGATTTTAGTCTATTAAGTGTTATATGGGAAACTCCCACCTTAAATAACCAAGAAATAGGCAAAATGTATAAAACAATAATTTTGAAGATACCAAACATAACACACAGAAGATCGACGACCCAAGGGATGGGAAATAAATGAGGTGGACCTTACCATGTCCCACAGCTTTCAGACTGAGGTGCAGCAAACACAGAGCCCAGAGGATTTTGTTTTTGGAACAATGAGTTCAGTTCAGAGTTTGGGGAAAGCAAAGTGTGCTGTAATTTATAAAACAGTACTGGAAAGGGGTATTCTAAATACTCATCGGAGTATCTGTGTTTGATGAAACCACCCGAAGGCAGGAAAAGAATGATCTCAAAAGAATGGAGGCAGTAGCACTCAGAGCTAACTCAGCGCTGCAAATAATGTCTGTTCTTTCCAATCAGCTGGGGAGACTTCATAATTACTGATAGACAAACATAGGCCAAAAGTGAGTTTTCTGTATCAGTGTTAACATACAGTTATTCGGTAGATCTTACTACCATGAGACCAGTACTAAAAGGGCCTATTCTCATGATATAGTGTTACTCGCCAGAACAGTATGAAACAGACCACATCCAATACATAAGATCTAAAGTTCAGGACAATTCACAGTCTACAGCAACCAAGTGCTGCCACAACATATACAACTATGGTGTGATACTAGATGCAGCAAGACACAACTAAAGGAGAAAAACGCTGCCCAACAGGTCCTGAGCCAAAAAATATCGAAAGTAACTGCAGGGGCTGGGGATATAGCTCAGTGGAATAAGCGCCTGCCTGGCAAGCGCAAGGTCCTGAGTTCGATCCCTGGTACCGCAAAAAAAATAAAATAAAATAAAAAAAAAAGAAAGTAAGTGCAGCAAGGAAAGAGCCACTGAACCATCTGTCACTGCACAGTAAACACCGATGTGAGCTGGGGGGCGGATGGGAAACCTAGGCGAGCCGTACCTCCCTTGAATCAGCGGAATCACAGCAGGTAGCCAGTGCAGCTCAGAGAGACTCACGTGAGGAAAAGTTAAATTCAGAGCAAGGAACGGAGCCAGTGGGATACTGTGAGATGCCAATCTTACAAAACACTGCAAAAACAGAAGTTGTTATTCGGGTCCTCTGAGCTTCATCCTGTCCAGGAGCCAACATAGAATGAACCTGTCAGTGCGTGGGAAGAACTGAGGAATCAATCCAGGACTCATTCTGGAAGCATGAGAATTTATATAATCAATAAACTCCACACCAGCCCTGGAAAAGATCCCAGAATACACCAGAAAGATGTCCATCAACTTAACCCGTGAGCACAATGTGTTCATGGGCGAATTGGTTGACATGTAATCGCTCTCTCTCCTGGCCTGAGAGAGGAATTGTGGCCAAAAGTTAACACAGCTGGCCGGTAGACCCCAAGCTCTGGGGATTGCCAAGAGAGGGACAGCACCCACCTCAGGGCCTCTGGGCAGACAGGAGGCGCCCATCACATGGTACGACGAGGCAGGCGCGGAAAGAAGGGAGGCCATGCACCAGCAGGGTCAGGTGGAGGCTCACAGCCTGCCACCCACAGCTCGGTGGATGCTTTCCAGGACCAGCCGGGGGCGGCACCCATGCTCTCTCCGCACAGCTGGGTGACAGCTTGTGAGGCCCTGTCCGCATGCTTCTTGGTCGAGGCCGCTGCAGGCAGAGTAGACCGGAGGCCTGTGCTGCCCAGGTCCACCTGGGCCCTCCCGCGCGGGTGCTGCGGGTCTTGCTGTGGGGTCTCGCCCGCCAACCCTCTCAGGGAGACACGGAAATGCCGCTCTTCCAAAACCAGGGTGCAGAGAGAGGCCTCCAGGGCCCTGCCTGAAGGTACACTGTGTAGGCGATCCTTCCGCAGAATAACTACTGGCTGTACATTCACTTTTGCCTATGGAGCAGTTAATTTTGTTTTCTGAATGCCTCTCCCCTAAATCTCTTAGATTTCCCCTTGCGACATTCAGGCCCTGTTTTATTGTCTTTATTCCAAATACAAGAAAAATAAAGTTATATTGGCTGGTTTCATGACCAGAAAAATAGTTTTGGTGTTCAAGGAAACATGCATAACAGGCAAGGAAGAAACTCCAGATCTGATGAACACAGGGGAGTGGGCACACATCTGTCACTGAGTGCGGAAACGCAGCGCTGCCAGCTCTCCCGGAGCGTCTTCCTGTGCCAATTGGAATCACACCCCTCCCCTGTCTCCTGACACCCACTTTCTTCTACTCATGTCCTTGCATTTTAGAACCTTGCTCATCTAAGTGAACATGTCGGTAACCTGTTTAGTGAGGCTTATGCCAAAATCTTCATGCTGTTTAGGACCCGGTTCTGCTAGCAAATATCTCCTGGATTTACCATTTTAACAAAGTGAGTCATCCCCACTGTATTGATTGGTTGTGTTGGTTGACTGATTATTTCAACTTGAGAAGTTTAGAAGCATAACTACATTGGCTCAGCAATTCCACACCCCAGGGTGTGGAGGACCCACCTCAGGGTGGATCATCACCTAGATGATATAAAAGGGAACTGAGGAAGGACAGACAGGCTTCTATTCAGAGGAGGTCTAGTCTTCACCTTCAGCCTTCTAGCACAGACTTCCACTTCCTCCTGGACCCTTTAGCCGACCGTCCTAAGCCAATCTTGTAATTTCTTATACATTCATATATCTTGCACAATATGTGTTTCTCTGGTAAAACCCTGACTGATGCACTGTTCTGAGTGCTGTGTGATCTTTGGGTGAGATGCTTTGGCAGCTGCTCTGCCCTGGATTCAGCAGGGTTCGCTCAGTGCAAGGTGATGAGTGCAAGGGGGAGCCAGTTTTGACAGCTGCAGAGGGCGGTGTAGGTGTGTAGACAGGGCCTGAAGCTGTGCTGGTTATCCTGGACAAGAGGAAACAGTACAGATTCTGTTTGGATTTTGAATTGTCCAAAGTCCTAAGTAGCCTCTTTGTGTGTTGCTTTAGTTTTGACACGAGGGCTCACTGTTGCCCAGGCTGGCTTCAGGGTCCTGGGCCCCAGCTCCCCGAGTTCCTGGGTCTGGAGAATCCCAGCCCTGCAGGCCCAGAGCTGCAGGTTGTTTTGGAAATGCTTCCAAGCCAGAGGTTTTATACTTTCAGTTCCGCGTTATGCATCCCAAACATGCTCTTTTATTTTCTGCTTTTTACTACTCTCACACTGATTTAAGCCCTGAATCTCAAACTTTAGATATTATTTTGTTTATTGTGACTAATATTAAATAAGAGGCACTTAGAGCACTAGAGCTGAATAATACATGATAAAAAGAAGCATGCTGCAATTTAACTCAAATTCAGGATTTCATTTTGCATCTAGAGACATAGTATGGACTTCACAAAATTTGTTTTACACTGTTCAGTGAAATTTAAACATAAATTGTATTATAAAATATGGAGAGAAAATTTGATACATAAAATTTCAAAACTGAGTATTTAAAACATATCAAATGGAGCAGTTATTACTAATGCAGTATGAGGCACATTGCTGTAGTCAAGATCCAGTAAAAAATCAGTATCTTTTGCGTTTACTTTATTCAACATCATATTTTTTAGCTGTGCCCGTTTTCATACAAAGGTATCAAATGTGTCCTTCTTTACAGTTGAGTAGTATTTCACTATGTATAGCTACTACATTTCCTTTATTCAATCATCTGTTGATGGGGAAAAGTCTCCTTCCAGAGTTTAGGCGCTGTGCATTGTGTACTATGAACATCAGCATTGAGGCTGTATCATGATGCCTTTGGCTCTTTAGGGAAGAGCTGTAGGAGAGGATAGCAGGAGTCAATGGGATTTCTAATTTTAGTCTTCCCAGAAATCTCCATAATGATTTCCACAGTGATTGTACACTCCCACCATCAATGTAGAAGTGTTCCTATTTCAGTGCAGCCTTGCCAGCACGTGTTATTTTTTGATTTCTTGATGATTGCCATTTTTCCTGGTACAAGATGAAATCTTAGCATTGTTTTAGTTTACATTTTTCTAAGGTCAGGGATACTGAACATTTTTTCATATTTTCCTGGACATCTGTGCTTCTTCCTCTGAGAAATGTCTGTTAACTTCATTGCCATTTCTTAATTAGGTCTTCCTTAATACTATTATAATATTTTATTTATATATATTTACTACTTTAAGGAGAAAAAATAAAAATAAAACAGACTTTCAAAACAAGATAATGAGAGAGCAGCAAAAATTAATACATTGTGTATTGTTATATTTGTGGGTAGTTACTCAGGGTACAGGGTTTAGGTATGAAATATTGTTCAAACAAATTAGCACAAACTTGTTTTTAATGAACTAGGAGAAGGACAGCTATGTCACTGTCTTAACTGTTTTGTGTATATATGTATGTTTAGTTTTTTTCTTTTCCCTTCCTTTTTTCCTTCCTCCCATCACAGTTTCTCTATTCTTTTGAACAGTTTCTTCCCATTTCACAATATCTATCACACATTTTGTATCTTACTTGCTCATTCAGCTTCTAATACTAGTGAGACAATATGATGTTTACATATGTGGGTCTGATTTGTTTCACTTATGAATATGACCTCAAGGGGGCTGGGAATATAGGCCAGTGGCATAAGCACCTGCCTGGCAAGCACAAGGTCCTGAATTCTATCCCTGGTACTGCACACACACACAAAAAAAGAATATGGCCTCGTGTTGCTTCCATTTGCCTATAAAAGTTTCAACTTTATCCCTCCTTAAGGCTGAGTAGTACTCCATTGTATACAAGGATCACAACTTTTCTATCCATTCATCTTCATATACTTTAAATATTAGTCCCTTTTCTGAGGAATATCCAGAAAATATTTTTCCACTCTACAGATTGTCTCTTTACTCTACCTCTTGATTCCTTTACAGAAACTTTTTAATTTGATGTAATCCAATTTGTTGATTCCTACTGTTATTTCCTGAGCAATTGCAGTTCTGTTTAGAATGTTCTTTTTTATACCTGTATTTCCAAATGTTTTACCTACTTTATCTTTTAGTAGGTTTGTGTTTCCATTTTAATGATGTTTATATCTTTGATCACTTTGATTTCAATTTAGTATATGGTGAGAGATACAGGTCCAGTTCCAGTCTGAATGCATGCATTCAGTCTTCCCAGCACCACTAGATGAACAGGACATCTTGCTCCTGGTGTATGCTTTTGGCCACTTTATCAAAAATGAAACATCTGGACATACCTGGAGGAAGTTTCTGCATCTTAAGCTCTGCTCTGTTCATTTTAGCATATCATTTTAAGAAAGAATAATTCCAGTATTAATGCAAACCTCAGAATGTGTCTTGCGAAACATTCCAGAGGGGTTGTAAAAAGTTAACTTTGCAGTCCTGACTTTGCCCTGGAATGCTTCTCCAAAGACAAACCTTGCCTGGGTTGTTTCATCCCTTCCCTGGCCCTAGATAAACATTGTAACCATAAAGGAAATGTATGGTTACATAAAAGGGGACACGTAGAGCAGAGTACAAAAAGTATATATCATTGTGGTTGGGCTCATGGTTGGAGCCTGACCTGGTCACGTGGCACAAGGAAAAGAACTGTGGTCAGGGCTACAACATTCCAATCTGTTACCACAGAAGCCAAAATTGTATATAATGTGGGAACAAAGGCAGTTAGGGGCCCTACCTCCCTCCTGACCTGCTCAGGGGTGTATGGTGACTGGTCTAAAATCAATTAATAAGCCAGGCGTGTTGGCGCATGCCTGTAATTCTAGCACTCGGGAGGCTGAGGCAGGAAGATCATTGTAACTTTGAGGCCAGCCTGGGCTACAAAGTGAGTTTAAGACCAGCCTGAACTGCATAGCAAGACCCTGTCTCAAAAAATAAATAGATAAATAAATAAATAAAATAAAATCAATTAATAAACTCTGTTTGTTCTAATAGAGTCTTTGCTCTCCTGAAGAATTCAGCCCAATTTTTGATGTAACAGATTCATATCTCATTTTTTGTTGCAGTACCATTGTACAAGCATTCAGGTACCAAGCTTGAAGTCAGGTGTTGATATGTTTCCCACTTTGCCCTTGTTGCCCAAGATTGCTTTTGATATTCTGAATCTTTTCTTGTTCGATGTGAATTTTAGGATGGTTTTTCTAGTTTTATAAAGTACGCTGTTGCCATTTTGATTGGCACTGCACTGAATCTGTGTAACAGTTTTGGGTACATGGTCATTTTCAATATATTGGTTCTGCTTATCCAGGAGGAAGGGAAATCTTCCAATTTTCCAGTGCTCTTCAATCTCTTTCTTCAGAGTCCTGCAGCTCTCTTTGTCAAGGTCTCTCATTTACTTGTTAAGTTAATTGCTAGGTATTTCCTTATTCTTGATGCTACCAAGAATGGTATGATTTTCATAATTTCTTTTTCATACAGTTCATTACTGGTACACAATTGCTAGTGACTTTTTGTGCTGATTTTGTATCTTGCTTCATTGCTGAAGTTGATAACTAATTTTAAGAAGTTTTCATTAGATTTCTTTGGGTCTTCTGTATAAAGTATCATGTCATCTTCCAATAATGATAGTTTGAGTTCTGCTTCTCCTATATGCATCCTTT
Source organism: Dinomys branickii (assembly GCA_004027595.1). Taxonomy (NCBI): domain Eukaryota; kingdom Metazoa; phylum Chordata; class Mammalia; order Rodentia; family Dinomyidae; genus Dinomys; species Dinomys branickii. The sequence goes on along the minus strand of PVLD010016507.1, from coordinate 1,629 downwards.
TTGTTTCTCCCTCTTGTCTGGTAGCACTGGCTAATGTTTCAAGCATTATGTTAAAAAGAATAGGTGGTATAGTGGGTATTCTTTCCTGTTACTGATGTTAGAGCGAATGCTTTTAGTTTTTCCCAACTTAATATGACGTTGCTTCTTGATTTACCGTGGATACCTTTTATCCAATTCAGGTATGGTCCTTCTATATCTATTTTTTCAATGTTCTTATTATGAAAGTGTTGGATTTTATTGAAAACCTTTTCTGCATCTCTTGATATGGTCATGTGGGTTTTGGTCTTGCTGTGTTAAAGTGTCAGTTTTTACACTAATGTCACAATTTCATTCTCATTTAAATGATCTGACATAGATGAGTTCAATGAAATTATCTACTAAACTAGATGTTGGAGAAAAACTAGGTGGAAAACTGGAGGGACACCTGATTGATTAGTTTTGGCAAATATATTTTTGGTGCATATTTAAAGTCCTTTGGGTACACTGTGGCACACAGTTGTAGGTAGACTATTGCTTGTTCTCAGGTATGTTAGTCCTCACAAACTTTGGTCAGAGTTATCCTGTCCTTTAAAGTTTGTATTGGGAAACCTGCCGTTATTCTATTACCCACGCCTCTGTGTGTGATGTAACATTTGAGGTTTTTCTCATACAGCTTTTACTGTTATCTCTTTCCTTTAAAGTTTCAAGATGTTGAGGAACAGGTATTATGAGGAAATTCTTCTCTTGTCTGTTTGGGGTTCTAAATGCTTTATTTGTGTAGACAATTGTTTTATTCCATGTTTTTTGGAAATTTTTCTTTTATTATTTCATTGAATATGCTATTTACCTTTTTATTGTCTTTTTCAATTTTTTTCTTTTCTCACGTAATTCTTGGGTTTGTTTATTGGGTCATGGCCCAGGTATTGGGTCGAGGCTTCATGCTCTTTTGCTGTTTTTCGAGAATCACTTAATCTACTACAGGAACCTTGTCTTCAAGTCCTGTTGTGTAAGCTCTCAATTAAATATTCCATATCCAGCATTTCTGCTTGATTTCTTCACACAATCTCTAAATGTTTACTGAATTTAGTTTTGTTTTGCATAGATCCTCCAGCTGTCTTTGTGTCTTCTTTAGGCCCATGATTAAATTCCTACTTCAGTCATGCTCTGTATGTTTCCACCTTCTTTCAACTCACTGAACATATGATTAATTACTTTCTGTATCTGTTTTATGCTGTCAATTTTAACCTCTTCTTTTATTTTAATTTAATATATATATTTTTTTATTTTAAAGACAAAAGAATGGAGACATATGAACCAGAAAAGCCATAAACAATACAGAAAATACAAAGTTATACAGAATATAGTAGGGAATTAGAACTGGATGTTGTATTACATAATTATCTTCACATCAGTTAACACAAAAACATTAAAGGAAATACCAAATTATAGAGAAGATAGTAGGGAATTTGCACTGGATGCTGTATAATATAAAGTTATCTTCATTTCTGCTAATACAAAAACGACTGAGGAAATACAGAATTATAGAGAACATAGAAGGGAATTAGCTCTGGATGCCGTCCTACATAATGTTACCTTCATCTTTGTTACTCAGGTTACACAGATGATGGCCCTTTTGATCAGTTCGTTTTT
>PVLD010016506.1:0-44801 GCA_004027595.1 Dinomys branickii | reverse complement strand
GCTTCAAACACACTCTTGGCCCAAGCCCTCGTTCCAGCGATTGCAGCTGCGGCTTCAGAGACCCACGCTCATGGAAGCCTCCCGACTCGGCCGGGGGAGAGCAGAGTTCCAAGAGCTGGTCCAGAACTGGAGAGGAGAGGGCGCAGCCAGGAAAAGAGGCAATGGTGGTTGGGAACTGTGGTCAAATCCAGTGTGAAGATGAGAGGTTGCAACAGCCAGGAGTCCCCACTCTGCAGCAACCTTCCTAATCAGCACTGGGAGGCAAGGTGGAGCCAGAGCAGCCAGTACACATCCTACCACACCCAGCTCTATGCCTGCCTCGAGGCTGTGGCCTCCTGCCTCTCCACTGTGTGGGCGGCTGCCAGTGGGGAGCGGTGGGGTGCATCGGCACCCACATCAGAGCCACAGCAACTCCCAGGGATCCAGCCATGGAGCAAACGGGAACTGGAGCACAACAGCAAGAGAGAGCTGCAGATGGTGGTGGCTCACACGACACCACGCCCTTCTCACTCCAGCATCAAGCAGGAAGCATGAACTGAGTTACTGGGCTTCGGCTCTCATCCTGAACGCCCTCTGTGAGCACCTTGAGCCTCGGCGGCCTGCGCAATCACCACCTGTTCCTGACAGCAATGGGACGAGTCCACGGGCTTTAAGACTCACCCCAGACTACTGATGCGAGCAACAAGAGTGTCTCCATACTGCTTGCATAGATGAACGTTATATGAACCCATGGTGACCGGGAGGGCAGTGGAGAGAGAACCTCCCGGAGGAATGCCACTCAGACATGGCAATATAGCAACATGTAAAGGACAGAGAGGAGGGAGGTGGATATCCTGAACTCGGGAGGGATCTGAGATAGGAAGGGAAACCCTCGGAAAGTCTAAGCAGAACCTCCTCTGGAGGAGGGGATCGCAGATCTGACATGGCGCAGTTGGAGGGAGACGAGATAGAGAGGGAGGAGGTTGCCGCTCCAAGCACACCCCTGGCCCACGCCCTTGTTTCGGCATTCGTTGCTTCAGCTTCGGAGACCCATTGCCCAGCTGCAAGGGGTGGGGAACTGTAATGCTGGAGCCACATGGTCTGGACCCGCCCCCACCCATAGCACGAGGACAGGGTGGAGCCGGGCGGTCCACTGTGAGCATATGTGCTTTCCCACCTCCAACCATGGCAGTTTGTATACACCCCTGTATGTTATAGTATAGTCTGAAGCAGCTATATCTCTCCCCAAGGTGAGAGTCCAAGGATATAGATAAACCCAGGAGTACAGTTATTATCACAGGGAAGATAACTGATTGAGTGGTAGGGCAACGCAGATGAGGGAGGAGAAAAAACGAACTGATCAAAGGGCCATCATCTGTGTAACCTGAGTAACAAAGATGAAGGTAACATTATGTAGGACAGCATCCAGAGCTAATTCCCTTCTATGTTCTCTATAATTCTGTATTTCTTCAGTCGTTTTTGTATTAGCAGAAATGAAGATAACTTTATATTATACAGCATCCAGTGCAAATTCCCTACTATCTTATCTATAATTTGGTACTTCCTTTAATGTTTATGTGTTAACTAATGTGAAGATAACTATGTAATACAACATCCAGTTCTAATTCCCTACTATATTCTATATAACTTTGTATTTTCTGTATTGTTTATGGCTTTTCTGGTTCATATGTCTCCATTCTTTTGTCTTTAAAATAAAATTTAAAAAAAAAAAAATACCAGACTAAATCAGGGCTTGTATAAACTAAAACATTACATTGAATAAATGAGCATAAAATTGGACATGAAGAATAAAGACGTTTTATAAACACTCATGGATCTGAGGTTCAATGTGAAGAAAAAGATATAAAAAGCAAATCAATGCTTTTGATCAGATCAACCAGAAGCGATGGCTGGCTTTTAATCACATCTTGATTCAAACCAGCAGTGTAAACAAAAGATACAAACAGACAAACAAAAGCCCTATGTAGCAGTTGGGAAAATTTGCCACTGAGTAGCTCTGAATGATTATAAATTAGTACTTATTTTTCAGTTGCATTAATTTAAATTCCTTATAATTTAAAGGGTTATATTGAGGATTTAATGGAATGCCTTGGGTTTCCTTTAAAGTACACCAATGTGAGTAGATACCAATAGAATTGGCCATGTTTTAGTAGTCATTGATGCTGGTTAAAGGACACATGTAGTTCTTTACAATATTTTCCCTGACTTTGTGTTTAAATTTTTCAAAATAAAAATGGCTGTTATGAAGAACACAAAAAGCAACAAGTGTTAGCAAGGCTAGGGGTAGGGGAGAACGAGCCCTTCTGGGTTGTTGGTAGGAAGTTTAAACTAATGCAATCACTATGGAAATTTCTCAAAAAGCTAAAAAATAGTTCCATTTCACCCAGCTATTCCTCTCCTGGGTATATTCACAAAGGAATTAAAGGCATCCTTATATAGTGCTACATGCATACCCATGTTTATAGCAGCACTATTTATAACAGCTAAGCTCTGGAAACAGCCTAGATACCCATCAACAGAAAAATGGGTTAAGGAAATTATATATGCAACCTCACTGAAGATAACAGTATAGCCAGGCATGGTGGCACATGCCTATAATCCCAGCACTCAGGAGGAGGCTGAGGCAGGAGGATTGTTGCAAGTTTGAGGCCAGCCTGGGCTACAAAGTGAGCTCAAGGCCACCCTGAACGGCACAGTGACACCCTGTCACAAAAAGGCCAAAAAAAAAGATAACAGTATGTAATTTATTTTTGTTATTTTGTTTTTTTGTTAACAGTATGTAATTTAGCAACCACTGCACATTTCTATCATTTTGTCTTGAGGTCATGTATCATTTTTGTTGTTTTTGTGTTGTTTTGATTTTGTCTTCATTGTCCTTTTGTCAGTTTTTAATTTTTAAAATAAAAAAAAATTTTTAAAGAAAATTATATATAAGAATATTATATATTATACATTCACTTATATATGAATATTTTCAGCCATGATAAAGAATGGAATGATGTCATTTTCAGGAAAATGGGTGAATCTGAGACCATAACATTAAGTGAAATACGTCAAACACAGAAAGTTAAATACCACGTGTTTTCTCTCATGGAAGAATCTTAAAGTATAAATAAACAAAGGTATAGTAAAGGAGCAGTGGTAGGAAGCAAAGAGGCAGACTTTTTGAAGATGAGGAAAGGAAGGGGCACAAAGAGAACAAAATGAGCAGGATATAAGGTAACTGTTCTATATAGCAAACATACACTAAGAACGAGGAAGCAGGATGCGTGAGAACTAATCTTGGTCAGGACATAACTGAGGGAAACTACTGAGGCTGCACCTGTTCTGGCCAGAGCAAATCACAAGGATAATCTTCCTTCAACCCTGCTCTCCTCTCTCTTCCAGGTCCTCTGTCTGCTTCCAGTCATGGGCCAGCTGTTCTCTAGTACCCCTAATGAAGAACACCAAGATTTGGTCTCCAGCTTTAAACAGTTTAAGGACTCAACTGTGAAAAGCAAACTCATCTCTCAAGAAGACATCAGTGCAATTGAGTTACATTTGACAAAAGGAGACATTCAGGGGGCAAATGCTGTGATCACCACTGCATTAAAGGAAATCAGTGGTAGCCCGCTCAACATTGCTGTGACAGGGGAGTCTGGATCAGGAAAATCCAGTTTGGTCAATGCCCTGAGAGGTGTTAAGCATGAATCCAAAGATGCAGCGCCCATTGGGGTATGTGAAACTACCATGGAGAGAGCTTCGTACACTCACCCAAACTTGCCCAATGTGACAATATGGGATCTACCTGGCATCGGAACCACCAATTTCCCACCAAGAGATTATCTTAAGGAAGTAAAATTTATTGAATATGACTTTTTTATTATTGTTTCTGCTACACGCTTCAAACAAACTGATATAGACCTGGCCGAAGTGATCAGACAGATGAAAAAAAATTTCTATTTTGTGAGAACCAAGGTGGACTCTGACTTAAGAAATGAAAAGATGTGTAAACCATCCAAATTTAATGAAAACAGAGTCTTACAGATGATCCAAAACAACAGCCTGAGTCACTTTAAGAAGAGAGGCATGACTGAACCACAAATCTTCTTGATCTCTAACAACAATTTATCTAAGTTTGATTTCCCAAACCTAATGGACACTCTAATAAAGGATATCCCTGCTCAAAAACGCCATGTTTTTACACTCTCCTTGCCCAATATTACTGAGGCAATCATTGAAAGAAAGCGGCAGTCTCAGAAGAGATATATCTGGCTAGAAGCCTTTAAGGGTGGACTACTGGCTACCTTGCCGGCACAGGGCATGATCAGTATCAAAGATATGAAGAAGCTGAAGGCAAGCTTAAACCACTTCCAACTCCTGTTTGGAGTGGATGATTTATCACTGAATCTTCTGGCTAAGGATTTGCAAGTGCCTGTGGAACAACTCAAGGCAATCATTAAATCTCCAAAGTTGTTGGAAGTGGAAAATGAAGAAACACTAATGGAAACACTTTGGGGATATGTTGAGAAATTCTTTTCGGTGAATGGAGGTCTTGTTGCTACAGGGCTTTACTTTCGGAAAATTTTTTATTTGCAACTACATTTCCTTGACACAGTGGCTGAAGATGCTAAAGTTATCCTCAAAGAGTCATATTCAAGAGAAAATTCAAACCTACCCCGCCCCACAGCGGCTGATTGTAATAAAATCTAATGTTCACCACAAGTCATAGGTTAATTCCCTCTACTCATATGTTTTCTTTAGAGGTCCTTAGACTTTAATTATGGAATCATACTATTACAGGGATCTAAGTTAGATAGAAATTAATATACAGTCAGACAGGGACTGGGCTCTCAAGGAAGTCAGTGAAAAATAAAGACATCAGAATTGTGGCTGGAGGTGCATCTGAAAAAGGCCAGGCCTCAAGATAAAGATGTAATGGCCAGGTCTTCATATCTCCCTAAGAGATAGACAATAATTTCAGATTATATTGTACTTGTATACTGTACTTACTATACAACCTGGTCCAGTAAGTCCAGTTAGGCTTCAGTCACCCAGGTGGGTGACTAGAGCTTCTGGACCCGGCCTTTACCCAGAATGACTTTGTTCTTTCCATGTACCCACACAACATGACTAATTTCCATATTGGATCAATATTAGCTAAGCAGCTATGTTTGTAATCCTATAGGTTGACTACAGTTTGACCCACATTGTACCCACATTTTGACTTTGCAGTATAAATCATCCCTGACAAAAGGCCTTCCTGGAAATACAGGAATTATTATTCTTTACCTATTTCCAACAAGCCTCTCCTAACTTTTTCCTTTGATTCACGACTTTATTCCTCGGTATTGTGAGAAAAACTCAGCACATGTGATATCTAACAGGTTGGGAATTATATTTTCCTATATCATTCCATTGGGCCTGTCTTGGAGAGTGGCTATTACAGCCTAAGCCTCCCAGTTTTGTTTTGTTTTGTTTTGTTTTGTTTTGTTTTGTTTTGTTTTGTTCTGAGGATTGAGCCCAAGGCCTTAGCACTGAGCTACATCCCCAGCCATTTTGTTTGTAATGCATGACAGGGTGTTTTTCACTCTGACACAGGTCCTCGCTAATTTGCTAATTTTCCTCAGCACCCAAGTGCTAGAACCCCAGGTGTGTGCCAACACATCCATCTCCTTCCTGAGAAAATAAAAAGGAAAATCTGCAATTCTATGCTGAGAGTAGTAGAGAACCCTGTGATATCTCTCACATACATGACTATGACTAGTCTTTTGGCTGTCGTGATATTATAGACAGCTAAATAAGGTAGAAATATTTTAGACAGTCAGACTGGGTTAGGCCCTCTAGAAAGTCAGTACAAAGGATGAAAACATATTACAACTGTGGCCAGAGGCACATCTATTGAGAACCAGGCCTCAAAATAAAGACAAAATAACCAGGTAGGTAGGTAGGTATATATATATATATATATATATATATATATATATATATATATACCTTCTCAGGGAATAAAATAATTGGTAATTGGTATCACCTTGTCCAATAAAGCCTAGATAGATATCACTCACCCTGGTGGGTGACCAAGAACCCCTGATGCATCCCTTCCTTAAAAAGGTCTTTGTTCTTTCCATGTATTATTGCTATGAGACCTGCTTCTCCATTGAGCCAATATTACATAAGTGGTTATACTTATAATCTTATTGGTTGATCATAGTTTTGACCCACATTGTACCCATCTCATGATTTTGCTCTATACAACTTTCTTTGAGAAGTGGGCTCATTGGCAACTCACTTTTGGGTCCCCTCCTTTCTCTCAGGAGCTATTTCTCTGTGTGTGTGTGTGTGTGTGTGTGTGTGTGTGTGTGTGTGTGTGTGTATCCTACTGTTATAGGCAGCTGAGTTAGATAGAAATACTATAGGCAGTCAGACAGGGCCAGGCCCTCGAAGGAGCCAACAGAACTGAAGGAGCCAACAGACCTGCGGGCCAGACCTTAAGACAAAGGGTGCTATACAAATGCACCCACTCACTTCCCTAGGTGTAAGTGTCAGGGATTGATATGCTAAATAAATAACAAGCACCTTCTAAAAAGCCAGGAAGAGTCCCTAGCCCGACCCCCACAGGAAAAGCCCCTAATCTGTATTCATGCCTGCTTGCTATGTGACTCACTTCCCCATTTGATCCCAGTCCACTCAGTCTTACCTGGACAATTATACCTGTAATCTTATTGGCTGACCATAGTTTTGTCCACCTCCCCTACCTTGGACCTGCCTCACCTCCTGGTTTTTCCCTATAAAAGTCCCTGGAAAAGACAGAGTTGGGGGGAACCCACTCGGGCCCCCTTTCTGTCCCTCTCTTGGACAGAAGCTTTCTTTCTCTCAATAAATATATTCTGCTCTTAACCTCCATTGTTCCTAAAATTCATTTTTCAGTTTTAGAGAACACGAACTCATCTGGTATCATTCAGGTTTGGAGATTTATTTCCCTGTATCACTACCTTTTTAACCTCTATTGTTCCTTAGGATTCCTTCTTTAATTTTGGGAAATATAAACTTGATATATCTGACATCTAGTAGGTTGAGAGTTATGTATTATTTCCCCTATATTAATGAGGGTGAGGATTGGCAGTAATCCATATCTGATACCAGTAGGTGTTTAACAAATGCTTGGTTAAAAAAAAAAAAGAAAGGTATTTGCTGTTGGTGTTTGACATCTTCAGTATACCCATGATGGCTTCATACTGATTGTTTTTAGTGTTATTTACTGATAATCTCCTTGACTGTCCCCTAACCTGCCAACTTTATTTTCTTCAAAATTAAGTAAAATAAATAATACCCTGTCTAGAAAAAAAGAAAGAGAAACAGAGTAAGGGGACAATGATTCATTGTGAGTGATAGTATCTTAGCTTGGGCCCACAATAATAACATAAATCAGGCAGATTCAACAACAACTTTATTTCTCATACTTTTGTAGGGACAGAAGGCACTGTATGTAGGGAAAAAATAGGGTGAAGGCTTCACTGAACTTTATTAAAAATTAATGAGACAGCTTTGCCCTCTGTAGCCAGACTCCAGCAATTAGAAGGGAAAAGGCAGCTAAGCTCTCAGGAATTAGAAAGACAAAGGCAGCTAAACTTGAGTAATTAGGAAGCAAAAGGCAAACAGTTCAGGAGCAGCAGAAGTTCCTAGATAGCACAATTACCATAAGAATCACAAACTTTCCCTTTACTCAGCCTAAGCTACCTCTCCATAAGGCCCTCACCCAAGGCATTACCCTCCACCGAAGTATAGGGACAGGTTGTATAGCTGGAAGAAACCCAGTTAGGATAAAAGACAAGCCAGTGGACCAATCAGATTCCAGAAATCTACGTGGGACAAGGATCTCAATAAAATAAACTGCAGACAAAAATCCAGAGCAATTCAGTTTCAAATTCTCCTTACTCGACCAGAGCAAGCCAATACGGCACTGGCCTCTAGAGGTCATATGCTAAGCACTACCCTTCTTCCTCTGAATCATATTACAACTTCCTACTTCCCTTTTTGTAATATCCTGTCTCCTTTTCCCACACTCCCACCCAATCCTGGTCCGCGTTGCCAGGCAGGTCTGCCTCCTAATCCCCACCTCCCACCTGGGCCTATTTAGCCCTGGATCCCATGACAGGCCCTCGGAAGTTCCACGTTTCTCTTCTCATCCTTACTGTGGTCTTCTCCACACCCACAATAAAGGCATTTTATATTCTGCTTTACTTCTCTCTGCACTGGAAAAAAATCTATCAAGTAACTTTCTGTCATTTTTCTTTTCCTCCTTCCCCGTATTGAACTAAATTATCTTCTTTCATCTTAAGCTGCTTCTTCAGTTCTTTACCATCACTGAGTTTGTAATCACAGGGAGCTGTGTGTTCTAGCAGAGCAGTGGCATAATTAGACAGAAAAGTAGTTTGCTATCCACCCCTGGACTTTTTCCAGCATGGCAAGCATGACATGGCGTACAACTCTGCCCAGAGGTTGCACTCTGCAGACTGGAAGTATGAAATTAAGATGGAACATGGTGGAGTCTTTAGAAGCGCATTCTTCCTACCTGTGTTCTTACATGGCCTTATTTGGGACATGCACACAGACCCAGTTTCCTCACTTCCTCTTTAAGAGCATTGGTGCCATTATCTGTGCTTCGCCTTTTAATCCTGATGATCTTCAAAAATTCTACCTTCCAACAATGCCATTCAGCTATTTCCTTTTTACTTGCAAAGGGTCTTTTTGTTGCGGCAAAAATCAGAAATCGGTTCAAACTCCGCAGGGAATCCAAAAACTCATTCAGAACAAATGGAGTTTTTAATTAATTTTAATTTAGGATCAATTTGGACCGGTCATTGCCCCCAATTCCCGACCAGAGAATGTGGCACTTAACTGCCTTTGTTCTCACCTTATATACATTTTTGTTTTCCATGGTAATAGATTAGAATGTCTAGGCCTGGCCATAGTTGTTTACCTTGCACCATGTGACCAGATCAGGCTCTGTCCATAATGATATATGTACTTTAACAATTCAGGCAAGGAGAAGAATTCCAGGACAAAGTCAGAACTGCAAAGTTAACTCTTTACAATCCTTCCAGGATGTTTCTCAAGACACATTTTGAGGCTTGTCTATCTTAAAATGTTGTGCTAAAAGTCACTGCCCATTACACTTTTATACCTGTAAGTAGACTACCTTTTCACCTGTAAATTAGGCCACCATCCAAAACATAACAATAACCTTACCATGGATGAGCCATCCACCTGACCCACCAAACTGAGACCAAGACTCTAGATTATCAAATTCCACGTATTTCCACTGCCAAAGACACAGAAATATTCCTGATCCCAAACTGTAATACACCTCTTTTTTCTGAGCACCCACATTCCACTTGAGTGCACTCTAAAATCTCTGATAAACTTTTCCTGTGCCTCTTGGTTACTTTTCTCTCATTGCTGAGACAGAATACCTGATGCCCAAAATTAAGGAAGGAAAGGTTTATTTAGCTCACAGTTTGTGGAGGTCTCAGTCCATTCTTGGCTGGCTCCAAGGCAGGGTAGCATATGGCAGAGGGCAACAGTACATAGCAGCAGAAGACAGCAACAGCAACAAGAGCAAAGGGAAAAGCAGCAAGGGCAAGCCTCTTTCACTCCCTTATATTGTATGCAGGCTCCAGCCCCAGGGCCAGGGTAGCACTCACACCCATAATCCCAGCATTGGACTATGCATCAATTGTAAACTCTAGAAGCCCACCCTATGACTGCATGCGGCTTTGGGGGTCATCTAGACCCAAACCATGACACTTCTCTTATTAAAAATCAAGTATTTAAAGTCATAAAATGAGAGATACTGCATATCAAAAAAACCATGGTTCATTTCAGCAAATAATGGAAAAAAATTCTTACAAGATTTTTCTGACTGGGGTGACCACAAGGTTTTGGTGAAGTTTAATGAAGTAATGCTTGCCGTGCCTGATAGAAAGGCTACTACAGAACATCATGCCTCACCACCCTCAGTTCTGGGAAGTTCATTTGTGTATGCACTGCCCACCCCAAGAGGCATAACCACACTCACATCTGCACTGCCTGTTCAGACAAGCATAACCACAGTATCTCCACTCCCAAATTCCTCTCAGCAGCAAACTTTTCCCCTTCCCTTTAAAACCTTTGTTCTACACGCACTTCCTGCTGATTCCTTTCATGGAATTCAGCCCATTCCCACCCAAGTAAATAAACAGCCATGGTTGCTTCCTCAAAACCTGCTCAGGAGAACTTCTGGGAAGATGGCAACCAGGTAGGCAGCAGAGAGGGAACCTCCGGAGGATTGCCACCCAGACAATGGACATAAGAAGAACAGAAAGGAGAGAGGTGTATACCCTGAACCCAGGAAGGATTTGAAATGGGAACTGAAGCCCTCAGAAAGACTAAGCAAGACCTCTTCTGGAGAAAAGGATTGGAGGGCCACCATGGCACAGTCGGAGGGAGAGGAGACGGAGAAGGAGGAAGCCACCGCTCCAAACACACCCTTGGCTCATGCCCTCGTTCTGGCACTTGCAGCTTCAGCTTTGGAGACCCATGCTCATGGAAGCTGCCCGACTCAGGCAGGGGAGAGCAGAGTTCTGAGAGCTAGTCCAGATCTGGAGAGGAGAGGGCACAGCCAGGAAAAGAGGCAATGGTGGTCGGGAGCAGTTGCCAAACCCAGTGTGAGAATGAGAAGCTACAATAGCCACTGAAACAGAATCCCCACCCTGCAGCAACCTTCCTAATCAGCGACTGGAGGCAATGTAGAGTCAAAGCAACCATTACACAGCCCACCACACCCAGCTCTGTACCTGCCCCAAGGCTGTGGCCTCCTGCCTCTCCACTGGGTCAGCGGCTACCAGCGGAGAGCACCAGGGAGCATCGGGGTGAACCCAGTGCCGTGGCGGCTCCCAGTTATCTGGCCAGGGAACGGACGGGGGCTGGAGCACAGCAATGGGAGGGAGCTGTGGATGGAAGTGGATTGCGTGGCCCCACACCCTTCTCACTCCAGTATCAAGCAGGAAGCATGAGCTGAGTTACCAGGCTTCAGCTCCCACCCTGAACTCCCTCTGTGAGCACCTAGAGCCTTGGCAGCCTACGCAGTTACCACCTGTTCCTGACAACAATGGGATGAATCCATGGGCTTCAGGACTCACCCCAAACTACTAATATGAGCACCAAGAGGGTCTCCTTACTGCTTGCACATATGAACCTTGCATGAACCCATGGCAACAAATTAGATGAAAAGCAGCAGTCCAGGAGTCCAAAAAACAACATACTCTACACAGCAGACCAGAGAAAATCCTCCAACTCTATTCTAGAACTAATCTCTAAACTCAGTTCATACCCTGGACTACCACAGTGAGCATGGGGGGGATGATTTCAAGCCCTTGGGCCAAGCATCGTAAGTTCATCCAATGCCCAGCTGCAAGGAGTGGGGAACGGCAATAATGGAGATCAGGAGGTGGGAGGAGGTGAAGACCTGGAATTAGGGTGCAGACCCGGTTCTCTTACAGGGAGGGTCAGCCTCCAAAGAATCATAGGTGACCTACAGGGAGACACTAATGGCCTATAAGGGAACCTGGGGGCATTGATGGGGAATTCAGTAGCCTGTGGGGAGCTCCTTCCAGGCTACATGAGAACCCTGAAGACCTAGACAGGGCCTCCAGCATTGAGGCAGTGGGGCAGAGCCAGGAAGTAAGCTGTGGGTGCCTCATGGACTCCACCCGACCCACCCTGCAGCCTGGTGGCAGGGTGGAGCCAGGCGATCCGCTGTGGGCACCCCACAGACCTCCGCGCATAGCTGGTCAGTCCACTGAGGGTGCCCTGCTCCACTGAGGGCGCCCTGTATCGCTGAGGGCACCCTGCAGACTACACCCACCCCCACCCCCCCGTAGCACAGCAACAGGGCAGAGCTTGGCAGTCTGCTGTAAGCATAGGTGCTTTTCCACCTCCTACCATAGCAATTTGTATACACCCATATATGTTATAGCATAATCTAAGCAGCTATGTCTCTTCCCAAGGTTAGAGCCCAAGGGTATAAATAAACCCAAAAGCACAGTTAATATCACAGGGAAGATGACTGATTGAGTGGTAAAACAACAAAAATGAGGGAGGAGAAAATTGATTAATCAAACAAGCCATCATCTTTATAACTAACAAATGTGAAGGTAAAATTATGTAAGACAGCATCCAGAGCTAATTCCCTACTATGTCTCTATAATTTTGTATTTCCTCTATTGTTTTTGTGTTAACAGAAGTGAAGATAACTTTATGTAATACAGCATTCAGTGCTAATTCCCTACTATCTTCTCTATAATTTGGTATTTCCTTTAATGTTTAGGTGTTAACTAATGTGAAGATAACATTATGTAATACAACATCCAGTGCTAATTCCCTACTATATTATATATAATTTTGTATTTCCTGTATTGTTTATGTGTTATTATGGTTTATATGTCTCCACTCTTCTATCTTTAAAATAAAAAATAAAACCTGCTCAGGGCCCAGTGCAATCAGGAGATCCTCACTCAGAAGGCCCAGGATGTGCTAACACTGGGGTTCAAGTTTGGGCCTCCCTGCGTGTGCCCTGGGCCAACAGAGTTACTAGGGCAGAGAGTCCACAAACTGCTATCACCGTGGTTTGCATCTGGACTTTACTTACACCCTGATCTTCTAGAGGTCACAGACACAGGTGGTCCCTGATCACTGCCAGCACAACCCATGTCTGGCCCCTTTGCACACCCTGAGCTGACTAGAGACACAGAATCAGGCAGTCTATGACCCGCTGACACCACAGTTCACAACTCAATGCCCAGAGAACCATCTACTTCCTTAGGTCAGAGCAGGTGACCCACAACTCCACCACAATTACAGTCTGAGTCTCTGCCCTCCATGTGCCAGTGCAGACAAGAGACCCTCACTTAGAAGGCCCAGGACCTGCTAACACCAGGGCTCACATTTAGATCCTCCCTGTGTGTGCCCTGGGCCACTGGAGGTACTAGGGCAGGGGGTCCATGAGCTATTATCACCACAGTTTGCACCTGGGCTTTACTTGCACCCTGACTTTCTGGAGGTCGCAGACACAGCCGATCCCTGATCACTGCCAGCACAGCCCACATCAGGCTCCTGTGCATGCCCTGAGCTTTCTGGAGACACGGAACCAGGTGCTTCACAAACTATTGACCTTGTAATTCACATCTGGGTTCTGCCTATGCCCTGAACTGCCTGGGGTCACAGGATGACTGATCAGTGATTGTGCTACCAGTGAAGCCTGCTACTGGGTCATATGCATGCCCTGAGCTGCAAGGGGATACTGGATAAGGCAGTCTGCCATCAGCTGACATCACAGTTCACATCTGAGACCTTGGAGAATTAGGTACACTTCTCCATCTCCCACAAGACCCCAGACTAAGCAGCACATCTCAGCAGACACAGAGGGACAAGCCTGACTACCAGGAAAACTAGGGCCACTAGTGACCTTTGCTGAGCTGTCAGAGAAGAGAGGGACTGAGCATTCTTCCTCCAGCATCAAACATGATGAGATGAAGGACTAAAATACAATCTCAGAACTCCACCCCACTCAGAACAAGTCCAGGAGACATCAACATAGGAGAACTCGGTAAACATACACCTGAAATGGCTGAAATGATTCAAATGGAAGTAAAGAAACAATTCCATCAGACCATACAAGACATCAGATCAGAAATAATCTCTCAGGCAAAATATGAAATGACAATAATGAAAGAATTGCTCAGCACACCTGAAGAAGAAACATATAAAAAAATGGATGAGCATAGGCAACTCATGGAAATGTTAAATGAACAATATAGGAATGAACTAGAATGCATAAAACAGAATCAAAGAAATATCCAGGAAATCAAAACTTCATTGAAAGCTAGAAAAACCACTTGAATTAAGCAGAACATAGAATTTATATTTTGAAGAGAGCATGGCAGCTAGTGATCATGAAAGAAAGGATCTCTTAAAATCGATGAGGAACCAGGAAAAATCAATTCAACAGCTGCAAGATGAGGCAAAAAGAAATCATGTAAGACTAATAGGAGTCAATGAAACAGCAGGAGATAACACATATGACATAAAAGCATAGATAATAGCAGAAAATTTCCCAAGCACGGAAACAGAAACTGATATACATCTAAATGAGGCATATAGGACTCCAACTAGTCATAACCAAAATAAAACTACACCCTGACAAATAATAATCAGACTTCCAGGAAGATGACGACCAGGTAAGCAGCAATGAAAGATCCTCCCAGAGAATCGCCAACCAGACACTGGGTTATAGCAACATGAGAAAGACAAGAAACAGAACTGGGTGCCCTTGTACCAGGAAGGATTTGCAATGAGAATTGAAGCCATCAGCAAGAGCAAACAAGATTCCTTCCTGTAACACAGCTCAGGCAGCTGCCATAGTGCAGTTAGAGGAAGAGGAGGAGGAGAAAGGAGTCACCACTCCACACACAGCCTTGGCTCGCTCCCTCATCCGTACACTCATAGCTTCAGCTTAGGAAGCCCATGCTCGCGGAAGCCTCCCAACTTGGCAAAAGGAGAGCTCAGTCTCTGAGAACTGGGCCAAAAGCAGAGTGGAGAAAGTGCAGACCAGAAAAGAAGCAGTGGCAGTCAGGAGGTGCTGTTGAATCCAGCTTGATGAAAAGCTAAATGAACAATATAGGAATGAACTAGAACCACAACCACTAAATCAGCATGCCCACTCTGCAGTGACCTGCCCTAATCAGCACCTTGATGCAAGGCGGAGACAAAGCAAGAAGTACACAGCATGCCACACCCAGCTGCACACCTGCACCAAGGCTGTGGGCTGCTACCTCTCCCCTGTGAGAGTAACTAGCAGTAGAGAGCAGCAGAGAGTGGCGGTAGCCACCCCTGGGCAATGGCAAATCCTGGGGATCCAGTCAATGAACAAACGGGAACTGGAGCACACCAGCAAGAGTGAGGTGCAGGTGGAGGTGGGTCAGACTACCCCACACCCATCTCACTCCAACACCAAGCAGGAAGCATGAGTTGAGGTACCGGGCTGCAGGTCTTACCCTGAATCCCCTCTGTGAGTACCTTGAGACAACACCTCTCGCACCCAACATGTGTTCCAAACAGCAATGGCCTGAGATCACAGGCTTCAGAACCCACTCTAAACTACTATTATGAGCACTGAGAGGAGCTTCATACTGCTTGCAGATATGAACATTGTATCAACCCATAGAGACAAGCTATACAAAAAGCAGGAGTCCTGCAGATTGAGAGATGACAACATACTCTACACAGAAGACTCGAGAAACTCCTCCGCTTGTTTCCTAAAACTAATAACTAAACTTAGTATACACCCTAGACTACCTCAGTAACTACAGGTGAGGGAGACTTCTTGCCACTTGTGCCCAGCATTGTAAGTGTGCCCAATGACCACCTGTGTAAAGGGTGGGGAGCAGCAGCACTAGAGATTGAGAGGTGGGAGGAGGCAAAGACTTGGAAGTAGGGTACAGACCTGGTCCTTTAGCTGGGTGGGGATAGCCTCCAAAGAGTCATAGGCAGCCTGCAGGGAGATATTTGTGGCCTATGAGGGGACCCCAGGGGCCTTGACAGGGACCCCAGCAGCCTGTAGGGGGAGGAGGATTCCCCACAGGCTACAAGAAAACTCTGAGGACCTGGACTGGGTCACTGGCCACACAACGATGGTGTGGAGCCAGGCAGACCACAGGGACAACCTCACGGACTCAACAGGGCCCCTGAGGGCCTCAAGGGCTTCTCAATGGGGTGCTGACCATAGTGTGTCTGGGTCCCTGGCTATCTACCATCTTTGAGGATGAGTGCTTTTCCACCTAGTGCCATGGTATTTTGTGTGCACCCATGTTTGTTACAACATAATTTGAAGCAGCCATGTGTCTTCCCAATGTGAGAGCCTGAGGGAATAAATAACCAAAAAGTACAGTTATTATCAGAGGAAAGACAACTGCTAGGATAGGATAAAAATGGAGATGAGGGTTGAGAAAACTGATTGATCAACCATACATGCCTTTATTTGTATAACTGAGTAACCAGCTTCAAGATAACATTATGTAATATAGCAACCATTGTTATTTCCCTACTATCTACTCTGTAATGATATATTTCCTTTATTGCTTTTGAATTATTCTGGTTTATACCTGTTTGGATGTTGATATGTTTCAATTCTTTTGTCTTTAAAATTAAAAAAAGACATTTAATGATCAAGATCTCAGATCTCTAGCAAAAGAACATAATATTAAAAGCTGCTAGAGGAAAAAAGTAGGTCACCTATAAAGGAAAGCCCATCAGAATCATGGCAGACTTCTCAACACAAACCATCCAATAAAGAAGAGCTTGGAGCAAAGTATTACAGGTCCTAAGACAAAACAGCTTTCAATCAAGGTTGCTGTATCCTGACAAACTATCATTCAAATTTAACGGAGAAATAAAATATTTCCACAACAAAGAGCAATTGAAGAACTTCACCAGTGCCAAACCATTCTCACAAAGAGTACTAAAAGACATTTCAGACAGAGAAAAATATGACTGCAATTTCAAGAACAATACAAAGGAACCCTCAAACAGAGCAAGCAATTAAACAGGTAGAAAAAGTAGGAAACCAACAGCAAGTAAATAACATGACAATGATAAGTCCAACACATGTCAGTTATAACCATAAATGTAAATGACCTCAATTCACCAGTCAAAAGAAACAGACTGGCAGAGTGGATTAAGAAACAAAATCCAAGCCGGGCATGGTGGTGCATGCCTGTAATCCTAGCACTTGGGAGGCTGAGGCAGGAGGAGTGTTGTGAGTTCGAGACCAGCCTGGGATACGAAGTGAGCTCAAGGCCAGCCTGAAATGCATAGCAAGACTCTGTCTCAAGGCTGGGAATATAGCTCAGTGGAATAATCACCTGCCTGGCAAGTGCAAGGTCCTGAGTTTGATCCCTGGTCCTACAAATAAATAAATAAATAAATAAATAAGACTCTGTCTCAAAAAGACAAAAAAGAAATTTTTTTCAATGATATACTGTATATAGGTAACACATTTTACTCAAAAGGAAATCAATAGATTGAAAGTCAAAGGATGGAAAACAATTCTCCATGCAACAGGTTCCCAGAAAAAAGCAAGTGTAGCGATTATGTCTGCAGACCATGTAAACTTCAAACCACGAACAATCAAAAGAGATATAGAATCCACTACATACTAGTTAGGGGAAAACTGCAAGAGGAAGAGATAATAATCATAAACATGTATGCACCAAATATTGGAGCACCAAACTATATAAGACAAATCTTAACAGACATGAGAAACCAAATAATTTCAATAACACTATTATAATAGGGGACCTCAACACCCCTTTGACACAAAGAGATAGGTCAGCTAGACAAAAAAATCAGCAAAGAAATTAAAGATCTGAACCAAATCGGTGAACAAATGGACTTAGTAGATGTATTCAGAGTGTTCCACCCCACAGCATCAGAATACACACTCTTCTCAACTGCACATGGGACTTTCTCTAAAATAGACCACATTCTAGCCCATAGAGCATACCTACCTAAATACAAAAGAATTGAAATGATCCCATGCATATTATCTGACAACAGTGCAGTGAAATTGGAAATTAACGACAAAAGAAACTCCAAAAGCTCCATAAACACTTGGAAATTAAATAAGAAACTCCTGAACAACCAATGGATCACAGAAGAAATTAAAGAAGAAATTTAAAAATACCTACAAACAAATGAAAATTCAAATACAACTTACCAGAATCTGTGGGATGCAATGAAAGCAGTCCTCAGAGGGAAATTTATATGGTGAACTCACATACGAGGAAAACAGTAAGAGAATGAACAAATAGCCTAATGCTGCACCTCAAACTTTTAGAAAAAGAACAACTCAAGCACAAAGACCAAAGAAGGGAGAAGATTATAAAGATCAGGGCAGAAATTAATGCAATTGAGATGAAGAAAATTCTACAAAAAATTAATTAATCAAAGAGCTGGTTCTTTGAAAGAATAAATGAAGTTGATAAACTCCTAGCCAACCTTATCAAAAACAAAGGAAAAAACTCATATTCATGCAATAAGGAATGAAAAGAATGAAATCACTACAGATCCTACAGAAATTCAAAAGATCATTAATATATACTTTGAAAATCTTTACTCTGATAGGATAGAAAACTCAGAAGAAATGGACAGATTTCTAGAAATATACAAATTACCAAAGTTGAATCAAGAAGATATAAAAATCTCAAACAACTCAATATCAATGAATGACATTGAAAACTTGATTAAAAACTTACCAACAAAGAAAAGCCCAAACCTAGATGGATTCACAGCAGAATTTTACAAGAAATTCAGACAAGATGTAATACCAACACTCCTCAAACTCTTCAATGAAATTGAAAAGGAAGCAATTCTCCCTAACTCTTTTCTAGAGGCAACTATTATACTGATACCAAAACCAGAGAAAGACCCAACCAAGAAAGTGAACTACGAGGGAAAGGAGAAAAGAATGAGGCAAAAATTTATGTATGTATGTATGTAAGTATGTATGTATATACAGATGTGCAGGATGGCTAACATGGTTCTACTATTGACTTATGTCACTGAATGGTAAGAAATAGTTGATGACTGATTGTTTGATCAATCTTGTATGTCTTTATGTGTTCTCTGGAGCATACATTTTGAAGATATCAATATGAAATGCAACAACTATTGTTGGTTTTCTGTTGCTTTGTCTATAATTCAATTATGATTATAAGTTTATTGAGCTACTTTGTGTCTCTTTGTTAATGCTTTTTGTTTATTTTTTTTTTCTCTTTCTTTTTCTGTTGTACTTGATGTAGTTCTTTTTGCTTTCACACTATAAAAAGAAGTTGTACTACTGACTTAGGTCACTTTATTGTAAGGAATAGTTGATGATTAATTGTCTGATCAATTTTGCATGTGTATACCTATTTTCCTGAATATACACTTAGAAGTTATCAATATGTAATGCAACAACCATTGTTGATTCCCTGTCACCTTATCTGTAACTCAGATTCAATTGTACTATTCTTATGCTACTTTGTGTCTGTTTGTTAATATCTTTTTGTTTTTTATACTTTTAAAATTAAAAAAAAAAAGAAAGAGAACTACAGATCAATCTCCTTAATGAATATAGATGCAAAGGTACTCAATAAAATACTAGCAAATAGAATGCACCAAATCATCAAGAAAATCATACACCATGACCAAGTTGGATTCATTCCAGAAATGCAGGGATGGTTCAATATTTGCAAATCAATTAATGTTGGAAACCACATCAATAGAGCCAAAGACAAAAACTAAACGATCATCTCCATAGATACAGAAAATCTCTTGACAAAGTCCAGCATGCGTTCATGATAAAAACCCTAAAGAAAACAGGGATAGATGGCCTTTACTCAATCTCATCAAAGCCATCTATGACAAACCAACAGCCAACATCATACTAAATGGACAAAAACTGAAAGCTTTTACTTTAAAGTCAGGAACAAGACAAGGATGCCCACTGTCACCACTACTATTCAACATAGTTCTGGAAGCATTAGCCAGAGCAATTAGACAAGACAGAGAAATAAAAGGAATAAGAATAGGAAAGGAAGAAGTAAAATTATCACTATTTGCAGATGACATGATACTTTACATGGAAGACCCCAAAAACTCCACAAGAAGACTCCTGGAATTAATTGACACATTCAGCGGTGTAGCTGGATACAAAGTCAACACCCAAAAATCAATAGCATTCCTATACACAAACAACAAACAGACTTAGAGAGGAAATTAAGGAAACCATACCTTTCATAATAGTATATAAGAAATTGAAATATTTAGGAATCAATCTAACAAAAGAAGCAAAAGATCTATTCAATGAAAACTACAGTACTCTGAAAAAAGAGATTGATGAGGATTTCAATAAATGCAAAAATATTCCTTGCTCATGGATAGGAAGAACCAACATTGTGAAAATGGCCATACTTCCAAAACTGTTGTATAGATTCAATGCAATTCCCATTAAACTACCATTGGCATACCTCACAGATCTAGAGAAAACATTCCTCAAATTCATCTGGAACCAGAAGAGACTCAGAATAGCAAAAGCAATCCTGGGCAATAAGGACAAGTCAGATGGAATCACAATCCCTGACCTGAAATTATACTACAAAGCTATTATAATAAAATGAACCTGGTACTGGCTAAAAAACAGACCAGAGGATCAATGGAACAAACTGGAAGATGCAGCCACAACCAAAACACATTCAGCCACCTAATATTTGACAAATAGACCAAATAAACTTACTCGAAGAAAGGTAGCCTCTTTAATTAATGGTGCTGGAAAAATTGGCTTGTCACTTGCCAAAAACTGAAAATAGAGACAAGTCTATCACCATGCACCAAACTCAATTCAAAATGGATCACAGATCTCAATATTAAAACAGAAACACTAAATCTATTGGAAGACAAAGTAGGTAAAAATCTTGAATACATAGGGGTAGGCAGAGAATTCATGAACAAAAACCAAACCGCATGGGAAATACTTCAAAGAATCAACAACTGGGATCTCATCCTACTGAAAGTTTGTGCACATCTAAAGAAATTGCCAGCAGAGTAAAAAGAAAACCCATGAACTGGCAAAAAATCTTAGCTGACTGTCCCTTGGACAAAGGTCTTCTATCTAGAACATATAAGGAATTAAAAAACATCAGCCCTCCCCCAAATTCAAAGACCCAATCCAAAAATGGGCATCTGAGATGAACACATACTTCTCAGATAAAGAAATACAAATGGCAAATAAATATATGAGAAAATGTTCTACATCTTTAGTCATTTGAGAAATGCAAATTAAAACAACACTGAGATTTCATCTCACCCCAGAAGAGTGGCTCGCATTAAGAAATCAACTGATAACAAATGCTGGCAAGGCTATGGAGCAATGGGAACTCTTCACTGCTGATGGGAATGCAGACTGGTGAAACCTCTGTAGAGATCGGTTTGGAGATTCCTCAACAAACTAGGTCTGGAGGTTCCATTCAACCCAGCCATTCCCCTTGTGGGTATTTTCCCAGAAGATCAGAAAACATCATATCACAGCAATATATGTGCAGCTATGTTTATAGCAGTGCAATTTGTAATTGTGAAATTGTGGAAGCAACCCAAATGTCCATCCACTGAGGAATACATAAAAAAATTGTGATATTTTTATAAAATGGAATATTACTCAGCTATAAAGAAAGATAAACTTGAGGCTTTTATAGGCAAATAGTCACAACTAGAAACCATACTCATAAGTGAAATAAACAAGACCTCCATGTGTAAGCAATGTATTGTTTCACTAGTGTAAAAACCTGAAAGAGTGAATAAAAATTAGGTGGTATGACAGACATTGTGAAATGAAGGGAACATGCTGAAAAATAAAGAGTAACTGGGGTGAGGGAAAAGAGAAAGGAAAGAAAGGGAAATTATGTATGTATATATAAAGGGAAATTATTTATGTATCTATATAAACGATAGCTAACAGTTGAACAACTGACTTCTATCCCTTTACTGAAAGGAACAGTTAATGATTAACTATTTGATCGATCTTGCATGTCTCTATTTGTTCTCCTTAGAAACCACTTTGAAGATATCAATACGTAATACAACAACCATTGATAATTTCCTACTGCTTTATCTGTAACTCTGTATTGCTTGCATTGTTCTTAGGTTATTTATAAATGGATGTCTGTTTGTTAATGTTTTCCTTCTTTTATTTTTTAAAAGTCTACACATAAAAAAATCTGCTCAGATCATCTCTCCTTCATGACTTTAACAAATTTGGTGCTGAAACCCTGGATAGGGTGATCCTCCCTAGAAGGCCTTGTAAGCCCAATCTCAAGCCTTTAATGTTTTAAACAGGCCACCCTGTAACACTGGTTTCTCAGACTATGCCCCAGACAGTCCCTGCCAGCTTCAGACTGGTTAAAACTTTCCCTTCTACTTCTCTGACCTGACTCCAGCCTCCCCACCACCACCTCATGAGCTCAGATGCCACTGCTGCTGCTACCATTGCCTGCCACCACCTTTCATTGTGAGGCATGTTCCTGAGGGCCTAGCCAGGGGTCACTCAGTGCCAGCCACCCTGCCTAGTCACTGGACCCAGAACAGGAGTCTCAGACTGCACAGCCTCAGTGCTGAGCACCCTCACCCAGCATGCCCAGCCCGACCTATCCCAGCACTGAGCCACTCACTGCCCTCATGGTCCAGCACCATGGCAAAGCCAGCTGACCTGGAACTTGAGCATGCCACAGGATGACAGCTGGCCCCAAGAAGCTGCCCATGGTGCCGGTGAACACTGTCTGCACCAAACCTGAGACTAGCCTGGAAAAGGAGCACACAGGCCTCCACAGCGCACTGCCACCACCTTCCCCACTGCCACTGCCACTACCACTGCCACGCTGAGGCTGCCTGGCTCTGAGAGCAAGCTGGGCTGTACCCAGCCAAATCCCAGCCAGGGCCACCTCCCAAAGGCCTGCTGCCATTCATAGCACTGAGCACAGATCCAGTCCATGGGGCTTGGGCTGCGGCTGTACCACCTGCCACCAGCACTGCAGCTGCCTCTTGACCATATGCTCTCCCAACCCCACCCCACCATACATCCAGTCTGGACTACAGTTTTGCCATAATCCCTTGCCCCTCCCACCCCTCTAAACCCACCGTGCAAAGTGAAGGAAGCGAAAGGCATGGTCTAAGTCCATGTTCTTTTCTCTTTGTCAGATCTATCCCAGGTCAGCCAGCATCTGGGCTTTCTCATCAGACTCTTAAAAACTCTAGTTTTTCTCCAACTTGCCAAGAGTTAACTTTAAAAACCATAACTGGAGACCACCTATCCATTCAGAAGGTTAAATTTAAACAGCATACAACAACAGCTGAGGCAGGAGGATCATTGTGAGTTCAAGGCCAGCCTGGGCTACAAAGTAGGTTTAAGACCAGCCTGAACTGCATAGTGAGACCCTGTCTCAAAAAGACAAAAAAAAAAAAAAAGTTTGCATTTAAGAGGAGAGAACAGCTATCCAGAAAGCAATTTACACTTGTGCTTTACGTACACTGAGAATGTACAAGAGATTTTTAGCCAGCCTTTCTCTTCTTTCCTGTGCATGTAAAAGAACCTGACAGATGTGCCTTTACTAACATGTAAATTGTAGTTGCTAGGCAATAGATATAAAGTTTAACCTGAAACTTCAGAGACATAAAAATTTTAGATTAGACTTTGAACAAAGCATGGCTTTGTCTTGCTTCTAAAGGGGTTGCCTAGGTGATTAAATAGCTAACACAGATGTCTTAGAGTCTTCTTCCCCCTAGGGCCCAGGGCAAAATCACTTCACCACCCAGTCAGCCCCGACATTCACTAAAATTACAAAAAACAGGAGACTGGCCCTCAAATCCTAAGTAGGAGCTAATTACCCTGGCCTTTAAGGTCTTGACAACAGAGATAAAAGTACTCAAAGCAGCAGATTTCTGAGGTGCAGATGCTAGCCTCCACTGCAAGAGACCCCCATGGTCATCCACCAGGATAATCACAAAGGAATCAAAGGTGCCCCCAGCCAGAACCCCCCTACAGGGCCATGCTTCAAATGCCACCAGAATGGTCACTGTGCTAGGGAATGCTCACAGCCTGGAATTCTCCCCAAGCAATGTCCTTCCCGTGGGGGTCCCCACTGGAAGTCAGACTGCCCAATGCTGGTAGTCACCCCTGCCACCTCTGGGTCATGACCCTAGGGACACCTAACCAGCTCCTTCTCAGATCTTCTTGGCTTTACCATAGAATCCCAGTGACCTTGGAGGCCCCCTGGACCATCTTAGATTCTGAGCTTCAGGTAACTTTTATGGTGAAGGGTAGGTTCATCTACTTCTTGATTGATATGGGGGCCACCCAGTCCACCCTTCCTTCTTTTCAAGGACTGGTGTTTCTGGTCCCAGCTACTATTGTGGGCATTGATAACAAAGTCTCCAAATCCTTAAAAAAACATTCTAACGGTGTCAATTGGGTCAACACTGTCTGCCACACTCCTTAGTCATCCCCACCTGTCCCATTCCTCTTTTAGGGCAAAATACCTTAACCAAATTAAACTACATTGACCATCCCTGGGGTACAGCCATCACTTATAGCCACCCTAGTGTCTCCCCCCACAAGGATCCCCTGATTCCCCCTCAACTCGACTCCAGAGTCTGGAATACCTCCACCTGGCCCTGGTTTTTTTGCAACAACCACTTACTATCCCTGTCAAGCCAAACCACCCCTACCCAGTTCAGTGACAGTATCCCTTCCCTGCCCTGGCTTTATGGAGAATTCAGCCTATTATTTCTTGCCTATTGTGACATGGTCTTTTTTTTTTTTTTTTTTTTTTTTTTTGCGGTACTGGGGATCAAACTCAGGACCCTGCGCTTGCTAGGCAAGCACTTATTCCACTGAGCTATATCCCCAGCCCGACATGGTCTTTTAATCCCCGTGGGCTCTCCTTGCCACACTTCTAGCCTCCTGGTATGGAAGTCAGACAACACAGACTGATACAATATGCCCACACTCTCAATCAGATTGTCCTTCCCATACACCTCATGGTGCCAAACCCCTACAAACTCCTGTCTTCCATCCCTACACATACCACTCATCACTCTGCCTTAGAGGCTTTTCACTATCCCTCGGGACCCCTCCTCACAGTCTCCCTTTGCCTTCACCGAGACCTGCCCTGACACTGGTGAGTTCCGACAGTTAACCCGGACCGCCTTGCCCTAGGGTTTCCAGGGCAGCCCCCACTGCTTCAACCAGACCCCTGACCACGATTTGCTCTCCTTTCACCCTTCTATCTCTTATCTCATACAGTGTGTAGATGACCACCTCCTTCCTCTCTCCCTCGTTCACTGAGACAGAAAGAGGCTCGTTCCACTCTCTGTGTTCCTTAAATCCAGCGCAGCTCCAGGAAATTCTCTGGGAAGACAGTCTTCCCCAGGTGGTTGACCAATTGTGGTGAAAACTGCCTTGGTTACCCACCCATGTTATGTTACAACCTTGGATCCCAGCTGGACTCATCCCTGTTGACCCTTTTCACTGCTCTCATTGCCAGTCTCTGCTCTCCATGGGAAATCTCCTTCCATCTATTCCCCCACTCTCCCCCTAGCCTGTGTCCTCAAAAAAAAAAAAAAAAAAACTAAAATCTCTCCACCTCTCCCTTGATCCGAAGTCTAAGCACCTAATTTTTTTTGCAATACCACTTGGCCACAATATAAACTTTAAAATGGCTCCCAATGGTCAGAAACTGGCACCTTTGATTTTTCTATTTTGCAGGACTTGCAAAAAATTGGGCAAATGGTCTTCTGAGATACCGTATATCCAACCGTCTTTATACTCTGTAACCTCCCACCCTGTGCTCCTCCTGTACTCTCAAATCCTTCTTTCCCTCCTACCTGCACCCCTTCCACTCAGTGCTGACTCCCTGACAATGGATCCAACTGACCTCACTCCCTCCAGGCAGTCCCCGACTGAGCCTCCTGCTGTGGCTACCAAGCTGCTTCTCCCCTTTCTGCAGAGCCTCTTGCCAGTCAGACACCACCTCTTAATTCTAACCGTCCTTTTCCTACAAATCAAGAGCAAGGTTTTTCTCCTGCTCAGGATTGGCAGATCGATTTCACCCACATGTTGCAGTTGCAGAAGTTAAAGTATCTCTTGGTCTGGGCTGATACCTTTGCTGGATGAAGAGAGACCTTATTTACTGGCTCCCAAAAGGCCTCAGCCATTGCCAACTCCCTCTTGGGCAGTATTACCCCTTGATTTAGCTGCCCCATCTCTATTCAATTAGACTATTGCCCACTTTTCATTAGTCAAACTACGAACATGTCCAAATCTCTTGGTGTCCAAAGGGACCTCTGTGCCCCCTACCGGCATCAATCATCTGGAAAGGTAGAAAGAGCTAACAGCCTCCTCAACGCCCACCTCACTACCCTCATGCTCTAGCTTCATGAAGTCTGGATTGCCCTGCTCCTGGTTGCTTTCCTTTGCATCCAAGCCACCCTCAGGGAACCTGCAGGATATAATCCATTTGAACTTTTATATGGCCACGTGTTTCTGTTTAGGCCAAATCTCAGCCCAGAGGCCGCCCTCATTGGAAACTATCTCCCAGTTTTACAAGTCCAAAAACTGATATGACACACTGCTGTCCTTCTGCCCTCTCCTGCCACCAGGCCTTACGAGGACAGCCTAGCTAAGAAATTGATCTTAATTAAAGCTTTAAATCCCCGGTCCCTACACCCACATGGACAGAACCCTTCCTTGTCATCTACAGCACCTGGATGGCTGTCTGGCTACAGGACCCTCCTCCGTGGTACATCGCTCCTGGATAAAGCTGTGTCCTGCTAATTACTCATCTGATCCCTCCTTGTGGAAACCGCAGGTAATTTCTCCTACTTCCCTTGGGCTGTCCCAAATTCCAGAAGATGCCTGAATGTCCTGCCCCTGCCTATGCTGCCACTCCACCACTTCCTCCAGTCAGTCTGCCTTGATCTTTCTTAGTTTCATCCTCAGGACCCCACCCTTGAGTCATTCTTTATGTGGATAAAAGATCTCCTTTCTCAGGGCACTCTGTGACTTCTCCCTCAGATGAGATCAAATTTTCCTTCCTTCATGCACTTTGTCTGACTAGTCCTCTTGTTAATTAATGACTGATTTTTAAAAAGATTCTGAACACCTTGTATTTGTACACCTTACTCTCCTATGGACTTTACTTACAATCCTGTTAATAGTTTCAAATCCATTGTCTTCTGCCTCAGAGACAAAATCCTTTCTCATGCCTACATTCGCTCTTGGCCTATGTCCCCCTCACCCTCCTTTCTACACTCTCTTCTCCAGTTAGCCCTCCTGTTCCTTTCTCCATGCCCCACTGTTGCCCCCTGCCACTCCTCCCAGACAGTCCCTCATTATCTCTATAGAACCCTGAAGTTAACTCACTCCCTGCTAAACCAGTCCAATCTTTCCTTAGCCAAAAATTGCTGGCTCTGTCTCTCCATGTCTGCAGCCACCTGTATGGCTGTTCCAGTCCCTCGCCAGGCCTGAGTCCTTACTAACCTCATGAATCATCCCCCATTATGAAATGACAGACCCACTCAAACTCTTAAACAAAAAGTCATTAATCAATTACCCCATTCATGACATGACCAAAAAGACTCATACAGGACACAGGGCCAAATTCCTCCAATCCTATATTGTTAACATGGATGTTAGGGTTGATACATTGTGCCAACTTTGGGAGTCCAGAGATTTGGCTGAGTGACTCAGCCAGAAGCCAGTGTGCTTACTTTGTACACATCTTGAGCCGGTGGAAGAGGAGGGCATGGAGATTATGTGAGTGCTACACGCCCAAGGCGGGAGTAGCCTGTTTATAATGTAAGGGAAGGAAAAAGGCTGCTTGCCCGCCATTCCTCCCTTTTGCTCTTGTTGTCCTTGCTGTGCTCTGCCACCATGAAAATTTTCCCTCTGCCATGTGCCACTCTGCCCTATGAGTCAGCCAAGTATGGACTGAAACCTCCACAAACTGTAAGCTAAATAAACCTTTCCTTCCTTCATTTTGGGTGTTGGATATTTTGTCTCAGCAACGAGAGAAAAGTAACAAGACAATGGACCTCTTGCTTCTCTTCTCTTTCTACTCCTTTTGGGCTATGACTCTCTAGGGTGTCCTATTTCAAAAGGTACAAATGGGTGAATAGAAAGGAATGGGACCAAAGCAAGTCCAAAATCCAGTAAGGCAAACATTAAATCCTGTAGTTCCATGTCCAGAACCCAGGACAACCTGTGGAATGACGTAGACTCCAAAGGGCTTGGGTGGTTCTAACCCTGTGTCACTGCCGGCACCTTAATTCCCACAGCTTCTCTCCTGGGCTGGCTTTGTGCATGCTTGCAACTTTCCCCAGATGAGCCACACTCCAACCATCTGGGGCCTCCCCCGCACCCTTAGCTTCAGACTCACAGCTTCAAACATTGCCCTCTCAAGGGCACACTACTTGACCTCTGAAGGCCTCCTTCTGAAATCTGGATGGGGCCCTTCCTGACCCTACAATTCTTACATTCTGCCTGTACCTAAAGCCAACACCATGTGGATGACATCAAGGTCTGGTGGCAGCTCTTGAAGCTCTTGTATTTATTATTTCATTCATGAAAGGTTTCATCTCCAAGATTTCTCTTTGATTCATGTTTATGGTATTTCTGTTGGATTTCTCATGATCCCACTATTCTTGTCTCCTCCAGAGTGAGAAATCTTAGATCAGAAGGTATTCTTTGGTATTAGAGATGACATAGTCCACAAACAAACACAGAAGCACTGGGATCCAAGTCAAAGCTTGAAATAAGGGTCCTGGGACCAAGATCTTGTGAAATTACTGTGGGACTTAGGACTCAAAACTCATCTCACTCTCAAGATACAGATGGATGCAGACCACCCATAGAGCCAGAGTCTATGACTCTCAAAAACAGCCCAGCAGCTCAGGTCCAGAAGGGAGAGATATATCAGTGTTATGGATTGTGTCAGGATATCACCCCAAAGGCTCATGTTGTCATGGGGAATGTCTTTTCCAAGGCAACTCAATCTAGAGTTTGTCACTGGTTCATTATCTGGTGCTGGGACTGTCAATATGAGTGCTACATTCATCCTGGGGCAGGTAGCCTACACACAAGGGAGGGAAAGAGGTTTACTCTTCTCCTTTACCCTCTTTGGATTGTTGCTTTTAGTATCTTCCACCATCATGAACTGTTGCCCTTTGGCCATGCCACCCTGCCTTGGAGCCAGCGAGTATGGACTGAAACCTCCACAAACTATGAGCTAAATAAATCTTTCTCTCTTTAATTTGGACATCAGATATTTCATCTCAGCAACAAGAGGCTTGTAACTAAGATAATCAGTGACTTTGACCTTGGGGTTAGGACACAGCACTGGCATGGCTCCAAAGGAGAGGTGCACCAAAGGCTCAGGCGAAAGGGAGGAAGGCTTAGTTATAGTTTAGGTCCTGGGACCAAAAATACACAACATCTCAGATGCCAAGAGATGAGGCACAATTCAGTAATGGGACACATCAGTAGCCCAGGCTCTGTAAGACTACTCCTGGAGAAGCCACAACCTGGGAATTACAAGGCACAGCTGTGCCTTGGCCAAGGGGGTCAGGGATCAGTGGTCCATTCAGATGCCAAAGATCATAACTATCAACTTGCTCCATGTCCCCAGCAGCAAAGGGATGAAATTCCATGTAGGCTCAGGTGCTGGGGGTGGACACAACTGTTCCTCTTGCCCAAAGCTCCATATCCTTGTGGAATGGGGGACAATGTCAGATTGGACCCTTGGGAACATAAGCTAATGCATTGGTTCTCTGTGATTGGCAATGCCACACCTGCTTTGACACTGGGGAACATGCCTGCTCCACTTCACCAAGATTCCAAATCCCCAGAACACCATCCAGTTGACTGGACATTCCAAGACCCAGATGAAGGAGATGGAGCTGCTTCTCAAGAACTTGACCAAAGTGATATGACATAACAGCATCTCACTTCAGGGAAGGCATGCTCCTAGGCAGATGTGATAGAGTAGAGGCAAAATCTCAAGGATGGATAATATCTTACTGCTCTACTTGTCCCCGAAAACAGTATACACTTAACCAATGGCTCTAGTTCCAGGTAGTGGTTCAAACCAAAATACAGTGTCACAGCCTTAGTTTTCCCTCCAGGGGGATCACAGTCCTATGGAATTCAGGTGCCTCTCTGATCTGTACACTGAGCCTGTGAGGCATTCCCTGACAGAGAGAAGTTTCCCCTAGTTCTGAGTTTATTCCAGTGGGGGAAGTGGAGAAGAAGACAGTGTTTTCTTTCCTTCTGTATCCTGGGTTTCTGTGCTTCACAGTATTTCTGTTATTCTTTTGCTGCTCTCCAGGGCTCTGTTTACTCATTTTGGTTGAAATGTATTTGTCCATTTTTTCCCTTTTTTTTTTTTTTTTGTAGAGGTAATGAATACTAGGAACTTCTAGTCAGCCATCTTTAATTTTGCTTCAAGCTTTGCTTCAACTTTTAACTTCAAGTTTTCTTGTGCAAATTTCTGATACTACTGTGCTTCAAAAAGTTTGTACCAAGTGTTTAAATGAAGCTAGTTTATATAAATGCTTCAAACAGAAAATTAGCTAATCCTAATAATTATTTAATATTTTAAACAACTTATATAGTCAAAGGAATTATTTTTAAATTTATTGTGCCAAAAATGAAACAAATTACATAATTAAAATATAAATTCAGTTCAAAAATTTAATGCTGAAGATAAAATTATGTTTTATGATGACATTACAAGTGAAAAATGTAGATCTAGTTACTAAATCTTACTAAGTTAGAAACCAATGGATAATTTGTTTCGATGAACACAAAATAATGTTTACATTTAAACAATCTGACATTTAGGGCTGGAGGTACAGCTCAGTGGGCTAAGTGCTTGCCGCTGAGCACTAGGGCCCTGAGTTCGATCCCCGCTCCCGGAAAAAAAAATAAATAAATAAAAAATAAACAATCTGACATTTTACCAAAATAGTTTTTATATTTGTAGAATTTTGGTAGATAATATGCTTATGTACACTATAGAGGATGTTAAATGTACAAAATAATTACTTCAATGTGACTGTACACATTTTCAGTTGATCACAAAATTGTTTGAAAGAACTAATTTGAAGCAGTCTAAGTGCCCTGCAACATTTTTATTTAGATGGAAATTACTTCCATTTTAGCTGTTTAAAATTGTCCTTTTGTTGATTGCCTGCTTTGAACAGAGGTTCACAGTAATTATCTTTGTTCCTCTCTATAAACTTCTCTTTTTCCTGTGGCAGCTCTAAAATTTCTTTTTGTTTGTGTTGCATTGCTGAGGATTGAATCTGGGACCTTGCCCATGCTAGGCAAGCACTCCAGCACTGAGCTGCATAGCAAGGCCCTAGCCCTAGAATTTCTCCTTATTACTGTTTTGGAGAATTTTGTTATAATTTTCAATATATTTTGAATGTTTTCAACATTATTTTCCTTGTTTTTTTCTTCCTTCCTTTCTCTTCTCTTTCTAAAACTCCAAATATATTTATGTTAAACTGCTTAATATGTCTCATGGGTCCTGAGACCTTAATTCTTTAACTTCGTTTTAAAATCATAGTCCTTTATTCTCAATAATTTCTACTACTATCTCTTTAAGTTTCCCAATTCTTTCCCTCATGGTTAAATCTATTAGTGATCAGTGAAATAATTTTAGATATGACATCTTATGTCTACAAATTCTGTTTGATTCTTCTTTACATGAAACATTTATCTTTTCATTCTATTTATTTTTATCTTCTTTGCTACATTTGTTCCTTAAATATGTGAAAGGGGTTGAAGGGAAGGTAGGGGGATGGGAAAAAAGAAGTTATAACATGTACAGGTACAAATTCTATATGATGAATGTGATCATCAGGTATATCTAAAATGTACAAATAAAATCTGGTTTTAAAAAACAAACAAAATAGTCACTGGAAAAATAATAAAAATATTTTTAGACAATAGATTGAATAAATATTTGAACATATAAACAATGTTTATAAAAGGAATTTTAAAGTTCTTATCTACCCCTTCCATTGATTCTTCTACTTCTGTTTGTTTCTCCTCTTACCAGTCATGGCCACCTGCTCTTTCCCATGTCTACTTATTTTAATAGCTGTTAGATACATGGCTTTATTTTTTTAAAACTTTGTTGTAGTCTTTTAAAGAGTTTCAAACTCAGCTGAACAAAATTGTAGACTATATTGATTCTCATTTTTTCCCCAACTTAAGAACTATACACTAACCTATTTCCATTTACCCCTCCTTACCTTGGCGCTACTCACATCATCCATCTTGCTTCTACAGGCTGTTACATCTTTTGTGAGACAGGGTCTTGCTATCAATAGTAACTTTAAATATAAATTGTCAACAAATCTAATCAATTTTCACAGATTCTTTAATTGGATAAAAAAGTAGAATAAAACTATATGCTGCTGATTAGAAATCCACTATAATCGCAAAAAGACATTGCTGAAAATTTTAAAAATGGAAAATAATGCAGCATAATATAAAAGTGGAAATGACTATATAATGTTACAACTAGATCTCTGAGTATAAAAATTTACCAGGGATAAAGGGCCATTTAGTAATGATAAAGAGTCGGTTTTATTTATCAAGGAGATAAAACAATCCTAGTGATGCCTCAAATATCAGAGCTTAAAAATACATAAAGCAAAAATCAACAACAAATCTTGATAACCTGAAAGTAAATTTGAATGTACAAATATTCAGAAATTTTAAAATCAGTATCTCAATAATTGATAGAACTAGCAGAGAGAAAATCAGTAAGGATGTAGTAGACATAAATATAACTCAAACCAATTCACTTAATTGACACAGGACACATTACATAACAAGCAAAGTGTATATTTTTCTCAAATGTAGTTAGATCATTTACAAAGATAGGTCACATTCTGTATCATAAAATTAACATACATTTCAGCAAAATACAAGGTATACATTGTGCAAGGCATATGAAGTAGACACCTTATTTGAGTCTTTATTTGCTTGAATCTCCAGGCTTTCCATGATTGGTGATCAAAGCTTACAACTGAGGCTATTTAAATAGTTCTGAAATGGTGACATTAGCAATGACTATAAACTCTTTTGGTAACTGTTATTATAATAGCGGTTTTTTGCATGTTGTATGATTTAAACATATATAAGAAATATTTCTGTAGAAAATGATGCTGTGTTTTGATTTGGCCTAAAATAGTTCAATTTGGTGGTAAATGAATGGAATTAAGGTTGAAAGCAGATGAGGTGCGGTCGGACCTTATCATGCAGGGCAGCCAAGACAGGAAAGCATGCTGCTAAGTGTGGAAATTTGTTTTACTGATTTCTGTAAAATTCCATTTTTAACTTTTCATAATAAAACTTGAAATGTTTAAGGATCGGCGTGCCAGATCCAGTTAAGGTGGGTGCGATGGTTAATTGTGATCGTCAACACGATTGTACAGAGAGGCACCATGACAGCTAATCACATGTCGACTTGGGTGGATTATAGTGGAGCACAGTTCTGGGGGGGTCTGTGGTGACTCACATGTAGGTCACAAGCAGGAGGGGAAGATCCAGATGTGGGTGGCACCAGTCACTAGGCTTGTGGCCAGGATAGAATAAAAAGAGGAACAAGGAAGTCTTCCCTTTTGCTTCTTTGGGGGAACTCAGGTCCTCCCCACTGCCTTGGGGACACTCGTCTTATTTCTTCAGGCGTAGACCTTTCAGCTTCCCAGTGTGGAGTGGTACCAGGCTCTGCAGTGAGCTCCAGGCTTTTAACCTCTGGCTGGATCCTCCAGCTCTTCAGCATGCAGATGCCACTTTGCATTTTTCCACCCCTTATTCCACAGCTGACCATTGTAAGTCTACTTAGTACGTCCTTTATATAGCTTTCTTGTTTATATTATATTAAATATTATACCCATTCCTCTCGTGAACCCTGCCTGGGAAATTATTAAGCACACTTCTGGGTATGTCTGTGAGATGGAAGACAGCAAATCCATGGGGGAGACATGCTCTGAATGTGGCGGCACCATCCGACAGGCTGGAGGTCGGCGTGTGGAAAAGGGGAAGCCCCTAGTACGGCTCTCCGCGGCTCCGGCCTGCTCTGCTTCCCAGCCACCGTGAAGGGAGCAGCTCCGCCCCACCGCAGCCTTCCACCACGATGCTCTGCCTCACCACAGGCCTATAAGGCTGACCATAGGCTGACACCTTGAGCCAAATTAGACTTTTCCCCTTCTAAGTCATTGATCTAAGATTTTTTGTCACAGCAATGAAAAACCACAGTAGGGTAAGAATTCCCACGGAGTCACCCATCACGTGTGAACAAAAACCCTGAACAGAATGCGTGAAGCAGTTACTGCGAGCTCTGAGAAGGGGCTAACAAGTGAGTTCAAAAGGGAAAATGAGTAAATCTTGAGTACCACTGAAAAGCGGACTGCGGTTCCTTTTTGTTTTACAGTTTCTTCCAACCTGAACTCAGGCTCGCCTGCATGCCGGAGGTTTCCACTAGCGCTGAC
Organism: Dinomys branickii; assembly: GCA_004027595.1. Taxonomy (NCBI): domain Eukaryota; kingdom Metazoa; phylum Chordata; class Mammalia; order Rodentia; family Dinomyidae; genus Dinomys; species Dinomys branickii. Next base: position 10,628 of record PVLD010016506.1, on the reverse strand, counting down.
GGAAAGCGCTCCAACAGAGCCCTCTATTTCTGTGCTAAGAAGCACAGAGCAGACAGAGGGCTCTCTGTGGGTTCTCTCTAAGACAGCGAGAAATTTTTATTCTTTCTCTTCCACCCCAGCGCGGTGATAGCAGAGGCCAGGCAGGCAGAAAAGCTAGGGAGAAACAGCGGCCCTTCCTGGACCAGAGAGACTGTGGCACCGGGAACGCGGGCGTGGTCAGACATCTCCCTTTACCCCTCTGCTCTCTGCGCTCTCACTGAGTAACAGTCGGAAACATTCGCAGCACGTGCAGCGCAGAACGGGGAGATAAAGCCTCCTTTCTACTTAGAGAACAGGGCAGGGAGGCTTGGGGGAGAGTGTTAAGAAGTCGGCGATGAGAAGGGAGCCCAAGAAAGTAATTCCAGAAAGTTGACCGCGAGCTTCCGGGCTCGCCCTCAAGCCGAAGATAAGTGAACTGTTTAATATAAACAGTTTAACACTGTATAAACAGTTTACCAAAAGCCTTGGTAACAGAAGTACAGGGCTGGCTGTCACGCAGATACCAAGTTCTCCCCTAGGTGGCGCAAGTGTGAAATAGCGCAGCACCGCCCAGCAAAAGCCTGGAAACAACCGATCCTAGAGCCACTCACTGGTGGGAGGGGCTGGGGCGCCTGAACTGCACCAGGTTAAACACAAGCTCCAACAGAGATGTCAGCTTTCCCCCACACAGGTCTCATAATATTTCAAATGTCTCAAATGCCATTCCAAATGACCACTCATGTGCGAAAGCAGGAAAATCTCAACATCCCACAGGGAGAAGACTTTAGACTTAAAGTCTAAGTAAGTAGACTCTATCAATATTAACAATTTTGCTCTGCAGAAATCATTATTAATTAAATGAAAAAGATGCTATAATGGTGAGAGAAAATAATAGCAAATTAAGACAAATGAACATTTTTATCATACATAAAGAATTATTAGAACTCAATGGTAAAGCTAAGCACGTGGCTCACACCTGTAATCCCAGCTCTCAGGAGGCTGAGGCAAGAGGATTGCTGTGAGTATGAGGCCAGCCTGGGCTACATAGTGAGTCCAAGTCAGCATGAACTACAAAGCAAGACCCTGTCTCAAAAAAAAAAAAAAAAAATACTCAACAGTAAGAAAACAGACAACCCAGTTATTAAAAATGGGCTAAAAATTAAATAAGTATTTCACCAAGAAGATACACAGAAGCTGAATAAGCACAAGAAGGTATGTCCAATGGCAGGGAACTTCAGCTAAAAGCACATGTGATACCACTGCACACTTACTTTGTAAAATGGGACAAGGGATAACTTCTGGTATACATGAGGATGCTTAGCAAGTGGTGCTCCTGCTCAGTGCTGGGAGAATGCAAAAGGGTGCACCACTCTGGAAAATACTTTGGCAGTCTCTTATACACATGTACATACAATGAACCAGCATTCCCAGTCACAGGCATTTACCTAGGAGAAATAAAAGATTGTGCTCATACAAAACTCTATGCACATATATTCACTGTAGCCTTATTTGTAATGTTAAAAATTGAAAACAACTCCAACGTCCATCAGTTAGTGAATGGATAAGCAATGTGATATTTAATTACGTAATTAAATATTTAATTACGTAATTAAATAAGAGTAGATACACAAAATAAAGGTGCACTTAAAGAAGCTATGCTATCAAAGAACCAGACTCAAAAAATATAGATGCACTTCATTATTTCATTTATTTTTGCATTCCGTAGAATTCATTTATATTCATTCAATAAATTTCATTTATTTTTTTCATTTAATTTTGCATTCTGTAAAAGACAAAATTTTAATGGTAGAGAAAAAGTCAGTGGCTCCCAGGGTTTAGGGATGGGAGCTGTTTTACTGAAAAGGATCACAAAGGGGAATTTTGGGTAATGAGCCTGCTCTGTACCCTCCTTATTGTAGTTATTACATGAGTCTGCATGTTACAAAATTCATGGAATTGTACACACAAGAAGACCAAACTAACTGTACATAAACATTCTTAAAAATCTTTTTAAGGTGATAAGAAATAGATTCAGTTAAAAGTTTAAGGATAATTCCATAATAATATCAATAAATTATGCTAGATTTTTGTTTCTAATTGTCTCAAAATCTCAAAAAGCCCAAGCTGTAAGGACCTGGGTCCCAATAAAATTAAAGTTCTGTGGTAAATTCAGAATCAATGTATACTGACAAATTAACTAGCAGTCTTTGTCAGAACCTCCATACTTTTCAACTGTGTAGAATCTTAGTAGATTCAGAGTTGCTGTGCCAAGGAGAGGTATTATTATAAAATCAGTGTCATTAAATTCCATCTTTCATTGTTAAAAAAATAAAAACTTATATTTTAAAACAGTAAATAGTATATAAAACATATGTGTGTTTAAAAGTCAATAATCCACTTTCATGATCCATTTTCTGTTGCTACAATAGAACACCTGAGACTGGGTAATTTACAAAGAATAGAGGTTTATGTAACTCACAGTTGAGAAGCTGAAAAGTCAAAAGCATGGCACTGGCACCTGCTCAGATTGGTGAAAGCCTCACATTGCTTCAACTCTTGGGAAACAGAGTGCAGCATTGATCACTGAAGGTTCACAACTTCTGCAGAATCAACATAGTGAGTTAAAAGGAGAGACAACCTTTGGTCACAATATCCTTCCGAAAGATTTTGATTTTAAAAAATCCTCCAACTATTGAGGATCCCTAACCACTGACATCATCTGCTCCTGACATCGCCATGGCTGGATGATCCAGGATCACTCAAAGCAGATGGTCTTTCTCTCTGTAAATAAAAAACAATTTATATCAGTGCCAACTAATCCTAAATACTATTTCTAGACAGTGAAAGGAAGATATGCTGTGAGCGCTTGGGAGGTAACACTGTTGGTAATATTGCCTATGGTTGTAGCTTGTGTCTAGGTGTCCCCCCAAAGCAGTCATATGTGGGGTTTTCAGAGATGGCTGGACCTAGAGTGTGTGATGCTGGGACTAAGGGTGTGTGATTACTAAATTAGTTTATTGATTGGTTTGCCATAGTTCTGGGAGTGCATAATGGGAAGGCCCTGCCTAGTGTGAGGCAGGTATCCTGGATAGAAAAAAAGGACAGAAATAGGGCTGCTGTGTTCATTTGTTTGCTGCCTTTTGCCTTCTGCCTTTCATGAACTGTTTCTCTTCTCCGATGCCTCTCTGCCATGCCACCCTGCCTTGAAGCCAGCCAACTAGGAACTAAAACCTCTGCAGACTGTGACCCTAGTAAACCCCTCCTCCTTAAATTTTGGGTGTGGCTATTTTGTCTCAACAATGAGAAAAAGTAGCTAAGAAACTCATTGCCAAATTAAATGGATGGCTAAGCAAATAACATGAAAAGTTGCATGTGCATTTCAGGTAGATCATCTACATCTCAACACATACAGGCATGCGTGCATGTGCATGCATGTGCACACACACACACACACACACACACACACACACACACCTACAGTCAGTCTCCCCAAACTGTATTCTTTTGTACTGGTAGATAAATATAGAGAAATCTTGAAATGTTGGTTCTCAAAGACACAAGTTTGATCGAAGAAAGAAATCTGATGAGCCAGATGTGGTGGCACATGCCTGTAATCCCAGCACTCTGGAGGTTGAGGCCAGAGGATCACTGTGAGTTCAAGGCCAGCCTGAACTACACAATGAGACCCTATCTCAAAAAAAAAAAAAAAAAATCTGATGAACCTAATTACATGTGAGGTACAATAGCAGAAATTACCCCCATAACAAAAAATGGAATAAAATATCACAGAAATAATTTTACTTGTGGCAAATTGACAATACATGCACTCGTGATTTTATTATAGACAATTATAACCAATAATCAAACAAAAAGAAATGCTCACCATAATGTCATTGCCCACAATAAAATCTCCACTATGCTCCTTCCTGTCCTTGCTTGCATGTGTAGCATATGTATAAAAATATTATCTCTGTTGGCAGCTCCTCAGATTTTTTTTGTAAAAACAATTGACCTTCCTCTAGGAATACACAAAGGGCTATGAAAAACTGGGGCAGTTCATATCGTGTTCTCCAACCAGATCATTATTTCATAGCCCATTATATAAAAATTTCGAGGGTGTCATTGAGAAGCTACAGCTTTGTATTTTATGTTGTTTGCCTTTATAGCAGATCATGTTCGGTCACAATGTTTTATTCTGTTGTTTGCATCATATTTACCACATCACTCCTCTATGACTGCGTAAATATTTCAATGGTTTAGTTTTCTTTTTTCTTCTAGTAATTCTCAATTTATTTGGTTGTTTCTGGAGTTGGGGGTGGGGATGGGGAGATATTTACCAAACAGCCTTCTCTACAAAAATATTTCTGCTAATCTCAGTTCAGTGTTAAGTGTGGAAACATGAACTGACATGTATTGGGGGGTATGGAAAATGTTTATGTATTAGTCTCAGCTATAAATATACTGTATTATTTTTACATTTATTAAGCTAAATCATTGCATACAACTAAATAATATAAGCACTAATTTAAATAGATACAATTTTTAATTGTTATTTATTACCAGACCCTTTACTTTGTTCAAGTAGTCAATAAGTTTATGTTTGGAATTTGTACTTTCATCCTTTTCAAAAGCCACAATGGGCCAGGCATGGTGGTACACACCTGTAACCCCAGCACTCAGGAGGCTGAGGCAGGAGGATCATCATGAGTTCGAGACCTGCCTGAGCTACAAAGTGAGCTCAAGGCCAGCCTGAACTGCATAGCGAGACCTTGCTTCAAAAAGACAAAAAAAAAAAAAAAAAAAAAGCCACAATGGATGTAAGGATGTGACATCTGTCACCTGATTGATCGCCAGGGTTGATTGGGCTGCTCTGGCTGGCTAGGCAGGTATCCCCTTCTTCCCTCACTGCTCCATGTAGGTCCCTCCCGAAGCTGAGGACAACCACCCTGATAAAGGAGGACCATTTCCTCAGTCAAGGTTATAGACACAGTGGTGCTCTCCTGCTAGAACCTCCAAACAAGTTCTCAAAAGCCACTATTGTCTCATACTTTTGGATACTGCTTGCCTAACTATCTCACCTCTCTTACAAGTACTGTTCCAGAAACTATCAAGAAATTTCTAATTTCCTTAACACCACTGGATCTCTCTTAAGACCACCAGCTCCTTGGTGTCTCTATTTCTCTAGGACCATCTGCCCCTCACTGACAGAGCTCTTCCCTCCCTGCTGCCAGATCACATGGTAGACTTAGAAATGGTGTTGCTAGGTCAACAACAGATAGCAATAGAATTTTGTTCCATCTGGATCAATCAAAGTGCCCTCTCAAAAGCAACGAAAGGCTTCAGTATGGGGAGATACATGCTTAAAATCAGTAAAAGGATTGGAGGACAGCAGAAGGCCGTAGAGTTTCTCTCAGATCAGTACTATAACGCTGGTCATCTTAGGGGTTTGCTCCGTGATAACTGGGACCCTGGGAATAAAAAAGGCACAGTATGCACCGTGGATGACGGGATTATCCCACCTCAACTGCAATCCAGGTGTCAAAAGCCTCTTGGGCCCAAAGTTATGCTGACACAGATGGATTCACACCAGCACCACAGCGCTCACATCCGGTCACCTCTCTCCCAGCTCGGCTCCATCCCAAGCTGGGACCAGGCAAACATGCATCCAAATGCAAATCCTAAACCACCTCTGAGTCTGTAGACACAGCGTTTGAAGGGAACACAGGCTTTCACTTTCATTTTACTCGTTCGGCCTCTGACACCAAGAGGTACCCCAGAAAAAGCTGGTTTCTGACCAGACCTGTCAGAATCTTAGCAGGTATAAAAAAGCCGGACCCCCCCCCCTCAATTTATGTGTTGAAAACTCTCCTCTGCGGTGATGGTATAAGAGGTGGGGACTGTGGTAGATGGTTAAGTTGCCGGGACTCTGCTTTATGAATGGGGATGGCGCCCTTCTGCGCTGTTTTTAGTTTTGCTGTTTCTTTCTGGTTTGTTGTGTTGTGTTTCCTTTCTCCATCCCGAGGATTGTTTCTTCCCATTGTTTTTCGCACTCTACCACTAAACTATACCTCCAGTCCTTTTTATTTTTCATTTTGAGTCAGGGTCTAAATTGCCCAGACTGGTGTCAAACCTGCACTCCTTCTGCCTGCGCCTCACAAGTAGCTGGCACCAAGCATAAACCAGGCATAATGTCCTTGACAGAGCTTGAGAGTTTGTTTGCACCCACCACCATATGAAAACACATAAAGGGCACCATCTATGAGGAAGGGTCCCTGCGGAGACACCAGATTTGCTAGTATCTTAATCTTGGACTTGTTAGCCTTGAGAACTGTGAGCAATAAATATCTATTATTTATAAATTACCCAGTGTAGTGTATTTTATTATAGCAGGCCATGTGGAATAAGAAGTTCTCTCCGTCACTTTCACCTACATATTCCTTCTTTTAACTTACCTCTGCTATAGTGCTAGTCTTGGGAACAGTGATTTATGTTCTTTCTGTGTTCTAACGCTGCTCTCATTCCTTAACCCACAAACCATGGTTTATTCTTCTCAACCTCCTTGCTTTGATTCTCTTCTTCTATTTCCCTTCTACTCCCATGCAGTCCTCTCTGCATTCTCACGTGAGCACCTCGCCTCTCTCAGCCTGTGTACTCTGCCCATCCACTCACGTGGCTTATCCACCACATATGATGGCTCCCCAAACCATGAGCTCAGCCATAAAATCTTCCCAAGGAACAAAACCAGATTCTTACCATGTCCTAAAAAGGTCCACATGCATATCACAAGCACCTGAGGCTTAATTTGTCCCATCCCAAGATGCACTACACTTGTATACACTATACAGCTTTACCCACCAGATAGAGCTACACCCTTGAAAGTCAGTGGAATTTTTCTTTCCCTTTTTGTTCCAACACTCAGTCTCCTAGGATCCATAAACTCAGTGAAATATTTCTAACTGTGTTCTGAGTGTAATATGTGTTCTTCAGTGAAAGACCTCAGATACGCTCATTCTAACACTTTATTGGAAATTTGTTGTGTACATCAATGAAGTAAAATCAAGGAAAAGCATCGTTTTTACACAGCCATATTCTATCTGTGCTATCTTCTAACATAATTTAATAAATTCTAGGATGCCCCTGATTTGGGTATCAAACCGCTTGAGTGGTCTGGAAATATCTCCATATAAATATAAATCATAGCATCTAAAATACCATCATTACCTTAAATTGGTTTCAAATGCCTTGGGAATATCTCGTAAAATATAAGTACCATAGACTGGCTGTAGTGCCAGTAGGGGGAGGAGGGCAGTACATTTGAAGCTCATGTAGCAGGAGTTACAGCCTCTCGTGGGACACATGAGGGGAGACTGCAGGCACTGAAAGCTGGGCACCAAACTTGGCCACTCTGTACTCCCCAACACTGCTTGAGCACCAAAGTTGACAGAGATATGAGACTCCAATGCAGAAAGAAGCCCATCACCCCAGCCCCCTTGTCACTGCCAGATAAAAATAGGACCCTCCTCTAGATTACATAGGGACAGAAACTCTGGCACAGAGAAGGTTCTGGAAAGTTCTTCCCACCTCAATTCCTCTGTCAAACTCAGCCCTCCCTCCCCCATCTAGAAAACTTGAGGGAGTGGCAATCCAAAGAGACAACGTGCTGCTGGTCCCTTAGAAGGAGGATAGGGTGGCTGGCCTGGTTTCATTCAAGGGGCGCTGGCAAAGGCTGCTCAGTCTCCAGCATCCCCCTGACCAACTTTAAGGCCATCACCAGCTTTTAGGTTCTTTGGTTCTTCAAAGCTTCTTGGCACACAGTGTTAACACCTGAACATCTGTGGCGGCCTTACGGCTCACAAACAGCTTTCACCTTCGCTGAGTCGCTTGGTTCTCACAGCCCTGTGAGGTAGGAGGGTGGGGATCATGATCCCTAGTTGAAAAATAAGGAAGCTGTAACTCAGAGTTAGGTCGCGTGACCAAAGTCACACAGTTGGCCAGCTGTAGAATCAAACTGAGAATGCGGATCTGGCTCCAAAGTCCATCCCGCTTGTTTTCTGAGGACAGGCTGGGAGAAGGGACCCATGTCCTCATCCCTCGCCTGACCCTCCTGAGCGGTTCTCAGACACCCCCACCGAGGACCGGATGAGCCCGCATGCGATAGATGATGACTGCAGTGGCTGGGCACAGCAACAAGGAGGTCATGACGACAATGGTGGCCAGGATGATAAGGACAATGACCCAGACATCCAAGATGTGCTTGGGAAGCACGGCTTCTGCCGGGGATTGGTTGACGGCATCCATACTGCCCCACTCTGCAACAGACAAAAAAGGAAAATCAGCTTTGCACTCCATCTTTCATGGTCTTGGTTGCAAGGACAACTCCAGGGGTCAGAAGCTTGTCATACTAACCAGCATGTGCCCTTTTGTGCTCCTTGATCAGTAATTATGACGGCTGCACTTACTGAAGGCTTATTGCCAGGTCTATGAAAGGCATCTTATGTCTGTGAATTCATTGATGACTCACATCAGCCACCAATCTCACGCAGAAGGAACTAGAACTGTCCGTTTTTGTTTCTTGGCTGTCATTTCCAGTTATGCCCATTTTACAGATGAGGCATCAAACCCATACAAGATGCAGATGCCACTAATTTGATCATGGGAGTAAAAGCAGATGGAACTCCAAAGTGTCCATGCTTACTTATTAAACTACCATGCTATTAGTCTGTTTCCCTCATGTGAAATGAGAAATTCATTTTCAGTCCTGTGTCCTTTTCTCCTTCTTCTGAGAGAACACACCTGTTCCATGCGGCTTAGTTGGGGCACTGACCTGAGCACAGAGATGATGAGATGACCTCAGCTTACCCACTACAAATCTCTCTAGCCACACTGGGACAGGCAAGTGGCCCAGGCAGGTAAATCTAATCCCCTAAATCCCCTGGTACCTTTACGCACACCCTCTAGCAGAACGAAGATTCTCTGCTAGAGTTGCTAAAGTGCAGGGGTCTGCAAAAAATGGACTCAGAGCTCTCCCACCTGCATGTGGAGATTCTGCCCAAGAGACATAAGGACTGACAGATGGAGTCTTGAGGCTCATGTGAGAGCCTGAACCCAGCCAGCTTGGTGCATCTGCAACCATGGATATCCCACATACATGATTCAATAATTCCATGTTTGTGCTTAAGTGAGAGCCCATTTGATGTCTCTCGTTTACAGATAAGATTTCAGATAAATAAGGATGTAAATCAGTTATCCTCAATCATTTCTTACTACAGTGACCTTAGTGTCTCAGTTTTTTTCACAGCATCCAGGCTAAAAGAAATATCTAGCATCCGTACATATTAAGTAAATAAGTGTTCATGTTCTAACAACTTAATAACTTTTAAAATGAGTTAAAAGAAAAGCATTTTATTCTTAAATAGTTATTAATAGAATAGACTTGTACCTTTGGGGCACTGACCAACTTTGCAAACATTGAACTAAGACTGGATGATGCTATCCTGATTCCATGTTTAAAAAATTTTTGGACAGAATTTGACATATCACAGCAACTGTCAAAAGCTTAATGCTTAAAATGTGATAGCAGGAAATGCAGCATAGAATGTTTAGGGTTAAACCGTAAACTTTCTGGATTTAGCACTTTGCATAGTGTCTGAGAGATGTCCAGTATTGCTATTTCTGCTAAAAATTTTAAAGATCCTACAGCACTGCCATCCCTCTCTCTAGCAAGTTTACTGTGCCTCTGAGGGCACCTCAGAGCACAGGTTGGGAACTACAAGTATACTACAGTCCCTGCTCAGAAAGCAGAAGGCTAGAACAACCACCAAATCCAAGATCTACAATTCTGTGACTCTAGGAACAGGCAAAATTCCCAACTTCAGTCGTATTTCCTTTTCTTATGTCATTACTAGCTTTTCTTTTCTAATACCTTTGGGTTTTTTTTCTTTTTTTTTCTTTTTAGAAAAATAAAAGCACAAAAACATATTAACACACAGACACAAATTAGCATAAAAAATAGTACAATCAAAACTGATCTACAGACAAGGTGACATGGGCTCAACAGTGGTTGTTGCTTTACCTATTGATATCTTCGAAGTGTATATATATATATATGAACCCAGATACAGACATGCAAAATTGGTCAGACAATTAATCCTCTCAACAACAGAAAAACACAAAAAACAAAAAACCAAAGCCAAAAACAAACCAAAAAATAACCACCAATAATTGCTGCTTTGCATATTGATATCTTCGAAGTGTGTGTTCAGGATAACACACACAGACATACAAGATTGATCAAATTTAAGTGATATCATACAAAAGTAGAACCATGTTAGCCCTCCTGCACATATGTATATACATATATACATACATACATTTTTGTCTCTTTCTTTTCTCCTTTCCCTCGTCCCATCTCTTCTTTGTTTTTGAACAGATTTCTTTCATGTCTCTTAGTTTATATTTCCACCCTCAGGTTCTTACACCAGTGATACAATACGTTGCCTGCACATGTACCGCTGATTTATTTCACTTATGAGTATGGACTCCAGTTTTGACCACTTGCCTACAAAGTCCCCAAAACTGTCTTTCTTTATAGCTGAATAATATTCCATTAT